>JAKOPK010000721.1:0-10449 GCA_024195185.1 Coniferiporia weirii
TTGGCATTCTCTTTTATATCATTTTCTGAAACATTACCCATGAAATTTCTCCCAACACATAATGCATTTTCTCCTCCATCTTCTGTATCATCATCATTACCTTCTACAGCTCCGCACCGGCGTACACAATCTGTATCACCAAGGCTTCCTCCAAGGCCTACGAACTATCAAGATATTCTCGTCTTCGACTCTTCGGATGGGTCTTTATCCTTACGTCGTTTGACTATTTCTACAAGAATTGGGGAAACAGGCTCCTCGTTCTTTGCATCATTACCCATACCCGCCGCGACTAGTATCTCTCTTCCTGGAGTTGGCTTTATGAGTCGCCCTAGTGCGTCACCCCCGAAAGCCCCCACATCTACCGCCATGTCCCCGACAACAGAGCAGCTCCCGACTGAACTGGTTGCAAAGGACTCGACCATTGCGACTTGGAATCTAGTGAGAGACTCTAAGTGGAGCGATGTGAAGGAGCCGTTGGCTATCGAGCAGGAACCTCTAGAACGGCGTACCGTGTCGAAGTCTGAGTAAGTATTTATGTTAAATGTACTTGCTTATCGTGTATTGATGAATTTGACTCAGGTGGCTATCACAAGCGGAGTTGTCAACGTGTTCACGTTCCGCGTCGGTCCTTCCTGGTTCCATTTACCTCTCCCATCAATTTTCGTTCTTCGCGCTCGGTGAAGACTACCATGCGCTTATACGACGTCTGCATTTTGATATTCCTGTGGAGAAGATAGAAGTACGCAGGGAGGTCGAGGCAAATGTTTACACCACGGGACGCGGCGAGTCTTTCGTCAGTGCAGGTTCAAGTCCTCAGGATGCCCGCGCTGTTCGATCTCTTGACGAGCCACTGGCGTCTGCTATTTTCTCCGGCCTTGACTATTCGGGCTCATCTCCACCTGTCATTCCGATGTTGCCCAACGGCGCACGGCCAGGATCGTTCAAATCTGCGATTCCGATCCGTAGCGTTGCAGCAGGACTGACGGAGGGTGTAAACGAAAGTTTTGGACGTTTGAGCAGGGGGATTAAGAAGGTGCGCTCGCCGCGCCTGATCCCACGTCCGGACGACGGCCTGTCGGGCCGTGTTCCACTTGAATTTGATGAGGAGGACGAAGCTTTCCTGAGCCAGGAAGAGCTCCAGGAACATGATGCTGGTCACGACAATGACAGTGGCGGCGATAATGACACAATGTCGAACTCTGGAGGAAGAGATTCTCGTTCAGTGTCAACGCCGTCGACGAATAACAATGCACCGCTACCGGGAAGCGAGCCAGAGGCGGATGAGTGGCTCGACAATATGGATGCTGTCGAAGAGGCAGAGCGCTTCGACGAGATCAGCGCAGCGGGATTTATGGATGAGGATCGGTCACAGTTGCCGATTCGTGTACCGGGTTTGGGTCAGAAGGGATTTCCGGGCAGAAAGGGGAGGTGAGCTAGAGTCGGAACGGACGTTGTTTGGAACAAATAAGAACAGAAAATCAAATTGTATTGCTAGTAGTTCAGGATATTGGATTGTCATATGTTTAGCAGTTTAGCATAGTATAGACTCGAACAACGAAGTGTTTTTCGGGGTGAATATCTTGCACTGAATTCAAGACGTGTATCATGACGACACACCGGGCCACCGGGCCGGCGCATATATTCAGCTACTCCAGATTCAAGCGTGTCGTGTAGTACTAACACCTCCCGCTCTGACTCTCGATACCGACAATGGCAGACACATCTTTGAAGCAACACATAGTCATCATTGGCGGAGGTATCATAGGGTGCACAACGGCGTACTATTTGACGCATCATAAAGCATATTCGCCAGAGACGACCGCGGTGACGATCCTTGAGGCCTCTTCGGTCGCAGGTGGCGCGTCCGGTAAAGCTGGAGGACTCATCGCAAAATGGGCGTATCCGAGAGAGCTCGTGGACATTACATTCAAAGAACACGAACGCCTTGCACAAGCGCACGATGGCGCGAATCGCTGGGGTTGGCGGTACACGAACGTCGGGCAGTGGGAGGGGAAAGGAGAGGCTATAGACAGCAGTGAGATGCCATCTGCGATCTCATTGAACAAGAAGGACGGTATGTTCGCTGGAGGTACTGACCCAAGGAGGAGAGGGAAATCTCTGCTCCCAGATGACCTCGACTGGGTCAAGGAGACATTGACACACAATTACGAACCAATGGCAGGGGAGCGCGAGACGGCACAGGTTCACCCTTATCAATTCACAACGAGTATGTGCGCGCTTGCGCAAGAGAACGGCGCCAGAGTAATCCTCGGGAAAGCAACGAGCATCGCGTACGTAGATTTCGCGAGTAAGGGGAAGCAGACACGCGCGGTCGCCTCCGTCACGTACACGGACGCAAGCTCAGGCGAGTCGCACACAATTCCCGCCTCGCACGTTGTCGTCTCGGCAGGGCCATGGACGCAGACAATCCTCCCGCAAGCACCCATCTCTGGAACACGCGCTCACTCAATCACGATTCGTCCAACACGTCCGGTGTCTGCATACGCGCTCTTTACAGAGATCGCCATGCCCGAACCATATCCAAACGCGTCGCCCGAAATCTACGCACGTCCGAACAACGAGGTATATGCATGCTCTCCTGGTGATGGGCTTCCGCTTCCCGCATCTACCGCAGAAGCGCAAGTTGATCACAAGGTGTGCGACGCGCTGTTTGAGCAAGTGTCGGCGATCAGCCCGGAGCTTCGCGGTGGGGAGGTGACTGCACGCCAGGCTTGCTATCTTCCGAACGTTAACTCAGGCCCACGAGGCTGCCCAATAGTTGGGGAAGACGAGAAGGTTAAGGGCCTTATAATTGCGGCGGGACATACATGCTGGGTAACGACGACTATTATTCCGTCATGCTTAAAGCCTCTAAGTCTTTTCTCTTCTAACAGGGTATATGCAATGCTCCAGGTACTGGAAAGGCAATTAGCGAACTAATCCTCGATGGCAAGATTGTCTGCGGTAATCTCGCAAAACTTGCGCCGCGGATGTTCTTTTAAGACTCGAAGGGAGGAATGCATATAGTCTGCCTCCCTCTAGACTCAATAGTCACGCGGAGATATATAGAGCATTCCTTCAAACACCTCCGCTGCGGACTTATAATAATAGTAATAAATGGACTTCCCAGGCCTAGGGGAGTTGAAGTTGAACGAAATGAGGATTTAAAAAAATGCATTTATGAGACATTTACATACAACTTCGTAGGGGACAGTAGCTGCCAGGAGCGGAATTGTGAGTGCGAACAATAACTCCCTTTCCGAAGAAAGACACTTAAGGGCGTGTAGTGAATGTACTGGCCTGATACAAGATTCACTTTCTCGGAAGTGGTGTGACTCGAGTCGATAAGTGTATCAAAAGATGTCGCACGAAAGCATAGCCGGTATTATGTTGGCGTACTCAGGTCCATGGGTCACACTTGCCCTGAGTCCAGCTTTAATCTGTTGTTCTCACGCATTCCATAAATGCCCGGGTCTTATGGGACTTCATATTTTTACGATTTGTAAAATAAAGCTACTTATTTCCCTCAGACACGCATTTCCACAATGACCTTCTCGCCGCTTATTTTGTTGTTCCTCAACAGATCGAGACCTTCTTCCACACGCTCCTTTAGTGTCCCATCCTTCATGAGACGGACTGGATTAGGCCGGAGTAGTCCGCTCTCAAGCAGCTGCGGCAGAATCTTCGGCATGAAATTATCTCTAGCGAATGCATCCTGAAAATATCAAAATATGAGATCCGCCGAGATACCTGAGCGAAAAAAACTCTCACCTCTTGATGCCTGAACGTGTAGACTTGTAGTATGTCCACTTCCTTGAGTAACTGTTCTGCCCAAGTTGGGACGGCGAAATGCATCTCACTATCCACGGAGTTCGTCACCGTGTCTCCATCCTTTACGGGCATAAGCAGAGCAAGGCGAGTGTCCTTTCCTGATACGCCACTGATGGCCCGGATACTTGTTTTCGCGGCGATACAGTCCACAACTATCGCGACACCCTTTTCGCCAGTGGCCTGCATAATATCCTTCACAAGGCTCGGGGAGCGGTAATCAAAGCACCCCGTTGCACCCAGTTCGCGCAGGTATTCGTGGTTTCGGGGGGGTGCGGTGACTAGGATATTTGTATACCCCGCGAGTTTGAATAATTGCACCATGTACTGCCCAGATGAAGAGCCCGCGCCATACACGAGGATCGGCACACCCGCATTCGGCGGCGGAGAGGAAGCGGGGAAAGAGTGTGGGATGGGTAACGCGAGGTTTGGTGCTCCGAAGAGTGTGAACATGGCCGTCGCATAATTGTCGGGAATAGAAGCGGCGGCATGCAGTGGGAATGCATCGGGAACCTATAGACAGGATTAATTCACTGTGGAAGGAGATTCGCGTGAGAACACTACCTTAGCCACCAGTGTGCGAGGAATGAGGGTATACTCTTGCAAGGCCTTATTTTTCGAGAGCGGATAGTTAAATGAGGCTACCTAAAGTTGTGTGTGTGCTTAGTACACTATTTGGCAGCAGCGCAAGATCCACTTACCCGGTCGCCCTCCTTCAAGTCAGTTACACCCTCCCCAACAGACTTTACCTCTCCCGCGGCAGCAAATCCAAGTACATGAGGATAAGAGTCATCCGTCAGTTTATAGGCCATGTCTAGCTGGTACGTGTCGAAAGGGAGGAGCGCCGTATAATGTACATTAATGAGTACCTCCCCGGGGCCGGGTGTTGGAGTGGAAACATGGATTTGTTCGAGGACACCTCTAGCAGTTGTGGCAATGGCTATGTGTGTAGACATGGTAAACACAAGTAAGAAGAGTTTGGTAATGTGAGGTAGAGTGGTGTGTCAATATGCATGAGCGTTAGGAATCGGAGCTTAAATACCGACTCTAAGCAGATCCGCGCAGCGCCCAACATCACGTTTTGTAAGCATCTTATAAATCGCTGACGCATGGGCGCCCCACCGGCTTCTCGGCTTCGGATTGGACCCGCCGTGGACCGTGCTGTGACTCTTAAGTAATAACAACGCAAGTTGGTCTATGAATGTCTACCTTGATTAACGGAAGACTCAAAAGTGATGGCGGATCCGAAAGTGGATGATACTGGAAACACTCCTTTTTTCTCTAGCTGTCCGTACAATACGACATAAGTGCCAGTAAAAGTTGTGCCGCCAGGTAGTAAACCTTATGAAGGAAACGAAACGAGATTAATATCAACGAGCAGTTTTGTAAACCACACAAACAATATCCCTCACAAGGTGTAATCATCCCGCTGCAGCCAGTTCCCATGGAAGCGTGCACTGCCTCATCGACCGCCGAAACTGAGCAGGATTTGACTCTTGTGTATTCTCCAAAGAAACTTAGAATCTACATTACATTTAGTGAACACATATCAAAGGAGTGGTCATGTACGAACGTGTTTGATATGTAGGTTAAATAAGGGATACAAATAATCCGTTGCTCTAGGATGCGGACTTTATTCCACCATTAGTTCAATACAAGGGGCCTGGGCGCTGGAGTCGGGGATGGGGTCGGAACGTCTTTTCCAGATATTAACGAAGGGAGGGTCACGAGCCGCTCGTTCGAAGGCATAAGAGGTGCGTCCAGTGTTGCGGGCTCGGGGTTTTCACGGTCCGGTGGTGTGGAAAGTGCTAATTCCGCTGCATTTGTCATTGCCGAATCTCCAGCTTCTGCCGACGAACCAGGCGTACTCGACAGGTCGTTCTCAAGCTTTTCTTGATCCTCCTTCGAAGGGGGCGGATCTAGCGGGTATAGAACCCCATTCACGCGCGATTGAATACTATGCACAATCTTTTGCATTTCTTCGTCACCATTCCACAGACCACCCACGAAGTCGTCTAGATCATCATAAGACTTTGCTCGCAGAATTTTATCTTGAAGCTGCTGGCGTTCTGCCTTTTTTAAATCTTTGCTTGGACCTTTGAATGACATGGCGCAGAATTTCGTGCTCCCGAAGTGATTATCGAGATATTTCCCCTGTAAAAATAATTTCAAACATGATTTCGCTTCTGCATGCGACAATGCGCTTACCAGTCGGACGTATGCCGGAGTGAATGTCTTCAATAACCCTGAAAGAGGGGTTGGAGAGAAACATGTCGGATTGCTTTCCGCGGCGGTCGCGATCATACATGAATGAGCACCTACACGAAGATTAGGTTCAAATGACTCGTTATTGACTGGAAACCCACCAGTGATGTTGCGTATACGTATCGCATCTTCGTAGCTTACACAATCTCCGTTCTCAATGACCGCCACTCCTTTCCCCGTCTTCTCCACAAACTCTACAATCCCCCGCAGTCGATCGACTAGAGCCCGTTCCCTGGGTCTCATATTCCTCGTCCGACAGTGCACAGTCAACGTGCTTATCCCTGTATTTATAATTCTCTCCACGAGCTTGAATGTGTCCTCCTGGCTCGGTAGGAGACGAATTTTCGCGGACACCGTGATCTCCGGCGGGAGCGCCGTCCGCAAAGCCGTTAGGATCGAGCACAAGAGGTCAGGGTTGGTCAGAAGAGCTGCACCCATGCCAGCGTGTGTGGAAAATGATTTGGGGCAGCCGCAGTTGAGGTCGACGCCTGAAACGTCTTGCAGAACCGTCTTCGCAGCTTGCACTGCGAGCTCTGGGTCTGCCGAGCCGATCTGATAAATAAGATAGGGCTTCTCTATTGGGTGTGTGGTAAAAATGGCCTTCGAAACTCCGTTGTACGAAACCACTCCTGTCCTGGCTGAAAGAATCTTAGGCCTGATTTCTTTCAAAATGGGAAGAAGACTCACGATCCACCACCCTTTCGGAATGTAAAATTGCCTTATCAACAATCTCCGGAGACCATACCAGTGTTGCACCGTGTTTCAGTGCGTAAAGTCTCGTGGGTACTGCAGGCAGATGAGATGTTCCGATATGTACAGGGGAAAACAGACAAGTGTACGTACATGCTCCGGAGCGGACCATCGGCGCCAACATAATGCCATTCTTGAAGCTTTCCGAGGTCAGATGTTCGGTTCTCTGCCGCTTAGAAGGCCTTGGAGATAATGAGGGTGATGAAGAGCTAGCTCGGCGCGCCATGAATATTCGTGTTATGTACAAAGTCGAATGCGACCAATTTGAATGTGAGGTTGACAGGCGTCTAAGCATCAATCTGGACGTTCGATTAAGCCAAATACTGTATGAGTGATGCAACGGCGTACCCTCTTGCTCGTTTACGAAAGCAAGCGTGCTCAAGTGTTATGCCCAGCAGGCGGCTTAGAGACGGAGGGTAAGTGTAGTAGCACCAGAACTAGCAGTGAGTCAAGATTTCGCACCCGTGGGAACTAAGCAGCAATTTTGGAGCTGACTTCGAGATCGACACTGCGGGTCTGCGCAGCCGTGGTACATCATACTTAAATAGCGCGACATTGTATATCCACCCGCGCCTTCAAAATGTTTCCAAACGTCGACTGGGAATATCTCGCCTCCAAGATAGTCGCTTTCTCCCTTCAATTTACTCTGCGTCCTATCTTAGCTATAATCAGGTTTCTCGATTTTCGAATAAGGATACTTCCCAAATCAGCATCCATACGCTTTGCACAGACTGTTCTGGTCCGATCATCAGGGAACGCGAGGAGGAAAATAAAAGTCGACATCTACGAACCTCCTGTGTACGAGTTAGGCCGCGGGCCTCTTCCAGTACACGTAAACTTTCATGGAAGTGGGTTCGTTCTGCCCTGCCATGGGTCGGATGCCGAACTTTGCGCGTACTGGGCGTCGACGCTCAACTGTATTGTTCTGGATGCGGATTATGCCAAAGCACCTTCACATCCTTACCCCGCTGCGATAGAAGACGCATTAGACGTGCTTACGTACGTCGCCTCATTACCTGAGGTGTTCAATCTTTCCAAAGTTACGCTTGGCGGGTTCTCATCTGGGGCGAACGTGGCCATTCTTGCTTCTCTACGGATGCCGAAGGACGTATTGGAAATCAAATCTGTTGTGGCATGGTACCCTCCGACTAATTTAGCTAGGGTGGGCGTACCAAAGGATGCATCCTGGTCTGTTTTGGACTGGATACACAGGGCCCTCAGGAGGTGCTACCTTCCTCCAGGAGTTGACCGAGCGGATCCCAACATATCTCCGATTTTTGCTCAGTCTTCTCTCTTCCCTCCCATCACATTAATAGTATGTGTAATGTTTACGTTTCATCCTTCCTTGATGTTGATTCCAGAATTTTCTACTTTCATCAGGTAGGAGAAGACGACAAGCTCCTGCTAGACTCGGTGGATTTGGCTCATAAACTCAACTCTGACGGAAAGGACTGCGTTCTGTATACGGTCCCCGGAGCAAATCACGCCTGGGAGAGATTCGTGAAAGAGGGTACACCTTTGTGGGCAGCCAGAAAGGGGGCACTGGACTTGGTTGAGAAACGTTTACGTGAAGCCCTTGACCCGTAACGATTCACACAGTCTGCCGGTCTATGCACATACACCCGTTAATATGTTGACTATAGTGTTCTTACGCCTTTTTCTTCGTTACTCTCTTCATCTGTCGACGTTTTATGACACAAGATGGCGGCGAGTCTCTCCTGATCAGAACCTATAATCCCGCAAGCCCCTGCCAACTCCATCGCCTTCGCTTCATCCAGGGCATAGTCTGTAGGCGCCGTTGCTTGCGTTTCTATTTGAGGCTGAACGATCCGCAAGATTGTCTCCAGCGCGCTGAGACTGCCAAGCTCTCCGGCAAGACCTTGTAAAGATCTGTACAATAAAAGTTTGTAGGGTGGAAAGGAACCCCTTTGTGCTATTGCTGTCAGAATAGCACTAAGAGCGTCTACACAATCATGAATGCCGTATCTCATCAGTGTATTCGTTTAAAAATTATCGCACCTCGTGGACGAGAGCAAGCGAGGTACACTTCTGTACATAAGACTGCTAGCCCGACATTTGCAGACCACTGTGCCTAAGTCAGCTATGAGTGTATATAAAAAATAAACTCTTACTACCTTTCGTGCTGTTTTGTCCGCGAGCTGACCAGCACAATCGTTCTCTCCGAGTTTCAAAGCGCACCGGATGGCGAGATCAGTGAGCTGATAATTTCGCTTATCTCCCTTTGAATTGGCCTCTGTTAATTCCAGTTGAGTTAAGACCAAAGGGAGCAGCTGGGCATATTCGCGTCTCAGATATAAATTGTTGAGACTATAGTCGGTATCCCGAATCTGAGACTTCGTTGGTGCCGGGACTTCCGATTGATCGTACCACTGGGAAGGCGGTCATTGGTGCAGAAAGAGATACAATTTTCTCCTCCAGAGGTGGAACTCACCCTTGGCTCAGTAATCACTCTTTCGTTTACGTAGCTTTGTTTGCTTTTTTCGAATGCGAACCGTATCCGATCTTTTCTATCAAGCGAAGGACCCTCGTCCGCTAGATCCAGGTCTCCAAAGTCAAAGAGCATTGCAAAGTCCTGTCAGGGTCTACGGCCAGATTCTTCAGTACCAAGTGGCAAGTGCAATCCTTCTCCTCTGACCACCACCATCTCCTTCCAAGCACAGCCACCTCGCCCCCTAACTCTCTGGGTACCCACCCCCACAACTGCTCCGGCCAAGCTCTGCATATTGCAACTGCTTTTTCTTCTTTTACATTTATCCACTACCCCTTCCCTTTCCCTCCTCTACCTCTTTACATCCTCTTTTCTTCATTATGGCGTCCTCTCCAAACCCCTCTCTCTCATCCTCAACTTACCGTCAAACCCCTGAAGAAATGCGTCTATACAATTCCCAATCTCAATCCATACCACCAGCTCTTTCTCCATCACATCTTCAAGGCCTTCAAACGACAAATCCAAACACTCAATATTATGACGAACTATCACAAAACATCAAAAACACTTTAAAAACTGAAGCGGCAAAAACAGATCTCTCAATTATCATTCCATCCTCTCAGTCTCCTTCTCTCGTTACCATGCCACCTCAAATGCCTCTATTCCTTCAACACTCTGATGAAAACCACAACCTCCAAAACATACCAACAACCTCGTTTCCCATCCAGAGCGATTTTCTAACCTCACCTCCTATACTTGCTGGACCAGGCGTGCCCCCTCCAACCCTCAACCTCATGTTCCCACCTGCCATCAAGAACGTTAACCCCCTTTCTCAAGAAATTATCACACGACTATCTTCTACCCAATCACCTCACGAGTCCTCGGCAGAAATTCAAATTCCGACACCCAAACCTTCGCCTTCGCTTCCAAAAATAGAGACTATCCCCGAATATACTCCGACTCAACGATACACTACCAGCGACATCGAAAACATCAATACTGCCAACGACGACAATTACTCCTCTGACTCATTATCTGCGATGGATGTTAATGAAAACCCGGATCAGTCGAAACTTTTCTCTTTTAAGCGGTAAGATGTTAAGTGGTTGATGAATGCGCAGTGGAGGGAATGGAATATTCGATGATTTATTGTAGGC
>JAKOPK010000722.1:0-10444 GCA_024195185.1 Coniferiporia weirii
CCTCCTCATCTGCTCTTGATTCAAGAACCCCCATGGTATCAAATCGGATCGCAGCCCTCTCTTACTGACCCAGCTGGTCTACCCATTTATGGCATTCCCTCTATAGCCGGCTATGTCGCCGTTTTACCTCCCGACACACGACCTTGCATTGTAACTTATGTTTCTCGGAACCTTCCCCTATCTGCCTGGTCTGTCATTGGCCCCGCCACCTGTGGCACCAATGTACTGATGGTGGAGGTCTGTGCCCAAACTAACATCCAGGTGTGCAACTACTATGGTATGAGCCCCCTGGGACGAGATGCCCCCTCCCCTCAGTACCCAGGTGAGTCTTTCCTCTTCTCACTCCCCTCGGTGCTGGCCACCACCCTCCTGGTGTGTGGTGACTTCAACCGTTGCCACCACTCTTGGTCTGATCTTGCCGTGACCCGACAGGAATCGTTGGGGGCCCAACCCCTTGATGATTTCTTTTGTGAAAACGGCCTCGAGCCCGCCCATGCACTGGACTCAGACTCCCATCCCAAGGACGGGTGCCGTCGATGTCCTATCGACATGGTGTGGGCACCACCCCACATTACGCCGGAGTCCATCCTAGACTCCTTCAATTCGGCACAAACCCCACTCTCTGACCATGCCCAGCTAACCTGGGCCATCACCACTAACCTTCCCCCTCCACTGCCCAGAACTCGTCGCCTCACAAACGATGACTATGGGGAGTGGACGGAGATCGCCTTCCCAGCCCTTGTTGAGGCCTTTAGACTCCCAACCACAGACCCCCACCTCCTGGATGCCAAAGCAGCCACCATGGTCCATGCCATGGAAGCTGCCCTGCAACCCTTCACCACACTCATGCGACCGTCGAAGACTGAGGTTCCATGGTGGACACCCACCTGTGGTGACCTCCTCAAAGCCATCGACATCGCCCCCACCAGCCAACTGCGAGCAGCTGCGCGACAAGCCTTCAAGTGAGGGGTATGAGCTGCAAAGCGAACCTATTACTCAGATCAGGTGGTGGAGGCTAACCCCTCCAACATCTGGTCCTGGGCCAAACGTGGCCTTGGCACGCACCCTACTCAAGTCCCCTTACTCAAATGCGCAGATGGCACCTTCACCCAGTTGGACAAAGAAAAAGGTGAGCTCTTTCATGCAACCTACTTCCAAGAGCTGCCCCCCCTGCTGGAGGTGGGCCTTGGGCCCCTTCCACCCCCACCTCTGGGTGCACCACCTCTCCTCATGTCAGAGTTGATGGATGCCCTCACCGACACCTCCAACTTGTCGGCTCTGGGACCATCAGGTATCGGGTATCGCCCTTTAAAATGGGTGATCGCCACATTCCCCAATGAGATCCTAACACTTTTCAACGACTGTCTGCACATGGGGCATCACCCCGAGTGCTGGTGGGCAACAAAAGTCGTTATGCTCCAGAAACTGAACAAGAAGGACCCCTTCTCCCCACGCTCCTACCGCCCCATCACCCTCGAGGAGACTCTGGGCAAACTCCTTGAGAAGATGATTGCTAACCGGCTCCAGTTCCTCGCTAACGGGGAGGACTGGCTGCCACCTAACCAGTATGGGGGACGTCAGGGACACTCTGTCTATGACACCACCCAACACCTTTTACAGCTGGTGGAGGGTGCCCACTTGACCTACCACTGTTTCCTGGAGGACCACAACTGTGACGCCCTACCCTACCCATTCGCCAAACTCGCCCCTAGGATGGTCTTGACGGCCCCCCCCCCTCCCACGAGATGAAAGCGATGGCTGATGCCATCACCAAACTCACATCGGACATCGGAAACCTTGCCCGCCAAGTCTCCACATTGGCCAATTGACCGGCCCCAAGGCCCCAACAGGCCCCCCGCGCTCAGATACCAACCCCTGGAGTGTCCCAGACCACCCCCCCCCGCCCCGGCCCCGCAAGCCCAGGCCCCCACCTCCTACACCCAGGCCGCGGCCCAACCAGCCACACCACAACCCTCAGGGGGGGCCCCCCAAATGCCGGCAGCTGACAAAAAGAAGAAGAAGGGCCCACATCAGCTGCCACCACCCCCAAAGATGTACGCTAAGGACCCCACCCTGGTTCTCAGCGCTGGCAACCTCCTCCTCATGGCGACCGCACAGAAATCTGGAGCATCCTTGACCCAGACTGCCTGTGAGTTCTTCCATTCCCTCCCCACTGCTGACCAGGTCACAGTGCTGTCCTGCACCTTCAATGCCAAGGGACACATCATGACCATGTTTGCTCAGCGCCCCTCCTCGGCATCCCCCTCCACCGAGTCGATCATCGACCAACATGCAGAGGCCTTTGCCCACTTCATGAGGGAAAAGTGGTGCACAGCTGGCACATCTCTGCCGGCCCACCTCTCCCTCACCGCCACCCGCATCCGACCAAGGGCCTCCCTACACATCTCAAGGGTGCCAACGAGGGACGTCTTTGGCCCCACTGCCCGCCCTTTCTCTGCTGCAGCCCTCAAGGCTGAACTCATGCAGAACCCCATCCTCAAGAATCTCGAATTCGTGGTGGAACCCCACTATGCTATCGCAGATGGAGAGCATCTCTCCGGCCTGGACACGTGTCCGGTCTCCTTCACCTTCGTCGATGTTGACAGGTCCATACACACGCACCTTCTTAAGCGCCCACGGGTATGGCTCTTCAGCACCGCCCTCCAACTCTCTGTCCCGCCGGTCCGCCAAGGCCTTACCCAGTGCGAGCACTGCCAAGCACTTGGCCACGGAACAGCAGGATGCCATGCCCCAGCTGTCTGCGCTGAATGTGCCGGACAGCACCTCACACGAAACCATCGGAAATTGTGCACCGATTGCGCCTCAGAGGCCATCACTGACAACTCCTGCCCCCACCCCCGCCGCTGCTGTAACTGCAACGGCGACCACCCCACCACCGACCCTACATGCCCCCGAAAACGCCGCTTCCGCGGTATCCTCGATGGCTTACATGAGGCCCACATCCAGGAACTCGAGATGGAGTTATGAGTGCACAACTATGCGTGCTACAGTGGAACACAGCCCAATCGCTAGCAGCTATCCACTCCCTACTCCCGACCCTCTCTGACGACCCCTCTCCCCCACACCTTTTACTGATCCAGGAACCCCCCTGGTACCAGATCGGCCTCCAACCCTCCCTCACAGACCCACTCGGCCTGGCGGTATTTAATGTCCCGTCTATCCCTGGATATCTGCCCGTCTTCCTGCCAGACACGTGCCCCCATGTCGCCACGTATGTATCACGCTCTCTCCCCCCTTCCTCCTGGTCTGTACTCGGCACTGCCACAAGCGGCACTGACATACTAATGATAGAGGTCCGCTCCCACCAAACTGTCCGCATATGCAATTACTATGGCATGACACCTGCAGACAGGGAGGGTGCCCCCCCCCAATACCCTGGTGAGTCCTTCTTATTTAATCTCCCCGCGGACCTTGCAACCACCCTCACAGTGTGTGGTGACTTCAACCATCGCCACCACTCGTGGTCTAATCTTCTCGCCAACCGTGTGGAAATACTCAAGGCACAACCCTTGGATGACTTCTTCTGTGCCAACGGCCTCGAACCTGCCCATGACCCTGATGTCGACTCTTGCCCACGCGATGGAGTCAGACGTTGCCCCATAGACATGGTCTGGGCTCCTCCCTCCATCGACACCGACTCAATCCTGGACACCTTCGAGTCAACAAGCACACCCCTCTCCGACCACGCCCAACTACAGTGGGCCATCCCGACCTCTGCCCCACTGCCCATCCCAAGAACCTGACACCTCACCATGGACGACTTCACAGAATGGTCCGAAATCGCTTACCCTGCCCTCGACCAGGCCTTCCAACTCCCGGCCATCGACACCGCCTCCCTGGACATTAAAGCAGCCACCGTGGTGAAAGCCATGGAGGACGCCCTGGTCCCCTTCACCTCGATTGCAAAGCCGCGGAAGACTGAAGTCGCGTGGTGGACCCCCCACTGCGCCCAACTCCTCAAAGCCATCAGCTCAGCACCCTCCGCCCTCTCCCGCTCTAGTGCTCACCAAGCCTTCAAAAGAGGTGTATGTGCAGCCAAGCGAACATACTACTCCAAACAGGCCAAAGAGGCCAACCCGACAAACATCTGGTCATGGGCCAAACATGGTCTAGGGGTTTGCCCAACCCAAGTGCCTTCCCTCCGATGAGGGGACGGCACCTTCACCCAGTCCGAAGATGAGAAAGGTGAGTTATTCTGCACTACTTTCTTCAAGGCTCCCCCCCCTACGCCCAACGCGGGCCTCCCACCCACACCACCACCACCCCCACCTGCGCCACCGCTTCTAGCCTCTGAGCTCGAGGCGGCGCTTTCCGGCACCTCTAACCTGTCAGCTCCTGGGCCCTCCAGGATTAGCTATCGCCCACTCAAATGGGTGATCATGCACTATCCCGCCGAGGTTCTGACCCTTTTCAACGACTGCCTACGCTTGGGGCACCACCCCGAGTGCTGGTGGGTGGCAAAAGTGGTCATGCTCAGAAAGCTGAACAAGAAAGACCCCTTCTCCCTGCGGTCTTACCACCCCATCACCCTCAAGGAGACTCTGGGGAAGCTACTCGAAAAGATCATCGCTAACTGGCTCCAGTTCCTTGCTAACGAGGAAAACTGGTTGCCCCCTAACCAGTACAGCGAGCGTCAAGGCCACTTGGTCTACAACACCTCCCAGCACCTTTTACAGATAGTCAAGCGCACCCACTTGAAAGGCCTAGTATGCTCCATCCTTGCGGTGGACATACAAGGATTCTTCGACTCGGTTCACCTGGCTCTCCTCCACCAGCAACTTGTGTCCATGGGCTGTCCGCTCAACATGGCGGACTGGTGCCTATCGTTCATGACGGGCCGCAGCGTCTCCATCTCGTTCGACGGGACGACCCTGCCCAGCGCACCCAAACCCGACCTCGGCACACCACAAGGTTCCCCGGTCTCCCCCACCTTATCGACCATATTTGCAGGGCTCGCAATCCAACACTTCCAGCAACCAGGATGCAACCTCCTCGCATACATGGATGATCACCTCATCGTCTGTGTGGGCCCCGACATTGCCTCCAATTGCGATACCCTAGCCCGCGCATACCACCAACTCGACAGCCACTTCCTCTGGCTCGGCCTCAACATCGAAGCTGTGAAGACAGAGGCACTCCATTTCCACCCTCCCAAGCGCACCATCGGTTACGACAACTGGCAGACTGCCAGTATACAAATTACACCCACCACCATGATCAAACCCACTAACCCCCTGCGATGGCTCAGAATATGGTGGGATCCTGGTCTCTCCTTCAAAGTCCATGTTGAGCGTATGCGCTTGAAAGGACTCTCCACCCTTGCTGCCCTCTGCATCCTTGGCAACACCGAATGCGGCATCTCGGCCCTCCTCCTGCGCCAATTATACTCAGCCTGTGTACGCACCATGCTTTCATGGGGCGCACCTGTTTGGTATCATGGCCGCTCCCAAAAAACCCTGGTCAATCGTCTACAGGCAGTCCAAAACACTGCCTGCCAATGGATTTTAGGCATCTACAAAGGCACATCCCCCCTTTCAACAAATTTTCTTTGCTCCACCCCCCCTTTGTTTGCTTATTTTGAATATTTAAAGACTGGCCATGCCCTGCGCCTTTGGCGCACCCCCCACCCCGTAGGCTGTTGTCGCTACTGAGACAGCGCTAACCTCCCTTTCTCCCATTCTTTGCAGGTCCGTGTCCCACATGTCCAGCAAGTCCCCACGTATATGCACCCCCCTTGGACGGATCCCCTCGCCTTCGGGCAGGGCCGGATCACTTTCGAAGTCCCCCCCATCCCTGTTCCCTCCGAGGTCCGACACAATTTTGTCGTTCGAGCTCAGGAACGGTGCACCCCCACCTCACTCCAGGTCTTCACCAATGGCTCCCGCATTGGCACTGACTCAGGGTCCGCAATCTGTGCCATGCACGGCACCCGCAAACTCGGGTTCCACCGCCTCGCATCCCCCTCTGTTGCCACCACCATGGACGCCGAAATTTTCTCGCTTGCCGGCGCTCCGGGGTGGGCAGCCACCCACCTTCGCGATCACCTGATGGAAGTATCAGACATTCACTTCATGTCTGACTCCCTCATGGCCATCAACCTCTTCTGGACTTGGCCATCCACATCAGGGGCCCAACTCCTCCCCACCTGGAAGGCAGGTGTGCAAACACTTCTCGACTCATTCCCCGGCCTCACCATCCACTTTGTGTGGTGTCCTGGTCACTTGGACATTGGGGGCAACGAATGGGCAGATGCCAAGGCGAAAACTGCAACAGATTTGCCCCCATCCTCACTTGCCCCCTCCATCTCCACACTCAAGGAGCAGTCCACCCTTGTTGCCCATGCCCGCTGGTCCCACCAACTGGCTTGCCCACTCGCATCGACAGCTGACAAGTACCTGGCTGTAACTGGACCCCCCACCCGTACTCTGCGCAAGCTCCTCACACTGTTCGTGGACCACCCCCGCCATGAGCTCTCCGCAGTAGTGCAGGTCCTATGTTGCGCCAGTCCCTACAGGGGATACTGGCTGAGCTTTGACTCAGTCTACTGTCGTGTACATGGCCTGATCCCCTACTGCCATTGGCACAACCACCCCCCTTGGCCCGTTCAGTCCACTGCCCACATCCTTGGCGGCTGCGACGCGTTCCAGGCGTGGATACCACAAGTCTGGCTGGCAAATCGCCCCCCCCCAGCCCACCGCAGCGAGTGGGCAGACGAAGCCCTCCTTCCCGTCCTTTGGTGCTGGCTGCGCGCGACGGGACACCTTAACCGCATCTCAGACTGCACCGCAGGGTCCATCAGGCTGGCGTTCACCGCCATGGACCTGGACGGTCTGCCCACCTCCAGAGAGGATTTCGATCTCAACGTTCTTAGGGACTATGTGCATCGATACCTCAGACCCAGGACACAGGACACGGACCCAGCTCTCTTGGAGCTCGCAGGTAACGCTCCTCCCTTTCCCTCTGATTAGCGATTGGCTTTTGGCTTCCCTTATCGGTTTCTGCTTGGCTCTTGCTGCCACCCCCCCTTCAATTTCTAAGTGTCCATCAGTTTTCCTCTCTTTTATTAGTTATGGGCAATGGTCATGATACATATCCCTCCCTTTCCTCCTCTCCTTTTCCCTTCCCTTAATAGGGCGCATATCCCCACTTGGCCCCCTTGGGGGCGTGCACCCCGCCCAGTTCTACATGATGTGCAGTGTCAGGCGCCTCTGTAGTTGTTTAGTCCAGGCCCCCCCTTTGGGGGGGCAACCTTGTATTAGATAATTCTGAAGGAATAATAAAATAAAATAAAAAATAAAAAATAAAAAGGTATCTCGGCCCTCCTCCTGTGCCAACTATACTCAGCCTGCATATGCACCGTGCTCGCATGGGGCTCACCAGTCTGGTACCATGGCCGCTCCCAAAAAACCTTGGTAAACCGGCTACAAGCAGTTCAAAATACCGCTTGCCACTGGATACTCGGCGTCTACAAAGGCGCCTCCCCCCTTTCCACTAATTTCTTATGCTCTACTCCTCCTTTCTTTGCTTACTTTGAGTATTTAAAGACCGGCCATGCCCTGTGCCTTTGGCGCACCCCCCACTCTGTAGGCCACCATCGGTTTCGAGACAGCGCTAACCTCCCCTTCTCCCATTCTTTGCAGGTCCATGTCCCACGTGTCCAGCAAGTCCCCGCATATACGCACCCCCCTTGGACGGACCCCCTCACCTTCAGGCAAGGGTGGATCAATTTCGAAGTCCCCCCCATTCCTGTTCCCTCTGAGGTCCGACGCGCATTTGTTGTTCAAGCTCAGGAACGGTGCACCCCCACCTCACTCCAGGTCTTCACCAATGGCTCTCACATTGGGACCGACTCGGGGTCCGCCATCTGCGCCATGCACGGCACTCACAAACTCGGGTTCCGGCGCCTCGCATCCCCCTCAGTAGCCACCACCACGGACGCCGAAATCTTTTCACTCGCCGGCGCTCTGGGGTGGGCGGCCACCCACCTTCGAGATCACCTGATGGAAGTTTCGGACATTCACTTCATGTCCGACTCCCTCACAGCCATCAACCTCTTCCGGACTTGGCCATCCGCCTCGGGGGCCCAACTCCTCCCCACCTGGAAGGCAGACGTGCAAACGCTCCTCGATTCTTTCCCCGGCCTCACCGTCCACTTTGCATGGTGTCCTGGTCACTCGGACATCGCAGGCAATGAATGGGCAGATGCCAAGGTGAAAGCCGCAACAGATTTGCCCCCGTCCTCACTTCCCCCCTCCATCTCCGCACTCAAGGAACAGTCCACCCTCGTCACTTGTGCGTGCTGGTCTCACCAACTGGCCCGCCCCCTCGCATCAACCGCCGACAAGTACTTGGCTGTGTCCGGACCCCCCACCCGTACTCCGCGCAAGATCCTCACGCTCTTCATGGACCACCCCTGCCACGAGCTATCCACAGTAGCTCAGGTCCTCTGCCGTGCCGGTCCCTACAGGGGATACTGGCTGAGCTTTGACTCAGTCTACCGTCGTGTGCATGGCCTGATCCCCTACTGCAGGTGGCATAACCACCCCCCTTGGCCTGTCCAATCCACCGCCCACATCCTCGGCGGCTGTGACGCTTTCCAGGCGTGGATCCCACGAGTATGGCCGGCCAATCGCCCCCCTCCAGCCCACCACAGCGAGTGGGCAGACGAAACCCTTCTCCCCGTCCTTCGGCGCTGGCTGCACGTGACGGGTCACCTTAACCGCATCTCAGACCGCACCGTGGGGTCCATCAGGTTGGCTTTTGCCCCCATGGATCTGGACGGTCTACCCACCTCCGGAGAGGATTTCGACCTCAACATCCTTAGGGAATACGTGCGTCGATACCTCGGACCCAGGACACAGGACACAGACCTGGCTCTCTTGGAGCTCGCAGGTAATGCTCCTCCCTTTCCCTCTGATTAGCAACTGGCTTTCGGTTTCCCTTATCGGTTCCTGTCTGGCTCTTGCTGCCACCCCCCCTTCCAATTCTAAGAATCCATAAGTTTTTCCTCTCTTTTATTAGTTATGGGCAATGGTCGCGATATGTATCCATCCCTTTCCTCCTATCCTTTCCCCCCTCTTTAATAGGGTGCATACTCCCACTTGGCCCCCTCGGGGGCATGCACCCCGCCCAGTTCTGTATGATGTGCAGTGACGGACGCCTCCATAGTTGTTTAGTCTAGGCCCCCCCTTCAGGGGGGGCAACCTTGTATTAGATAATTCTGAAGGAATAATCAAAAAAAAAAAAAAAAAGGAGGGTGCCCACTTGATGAACCAGGTCTGCTCTATCCTCATGGTAGACATTCAGGGTTTCTTCGACTTGGTGCATCCTCAACTCCTTCACCAACAGCTTTTAACGATGGGCTGTCCACCTAACATGGCAGACTGGTGCCTCTCATTTATGACAGGGTGTAAAGTGGCCATCTCCTTTGACAGCACGACGACCCTGCTGACCCCGAAACCCGACTTCAGTACCCCCCAGGGGTCCCCCGCCTCCCCCATCCTTTCGACCATCTTTGCCAGACTCGTCCTCTGCCACTTTCAGTGGTGCAGATGCAAACTCCTGGCATACGTGGACAACCATCTCATTGTATGCGTTGGCCCCTCAGTCACCTCAAACTGCAAAACTCTGGCTGACGCTTACCGCCACCTCAACGGGCTCTTCGAATGGATCGGACTCAAAATCGAGGCCACCAAGACCGAAGCCCTCCACTTCCACCCGCCCCATTGCAAAACCAGCTACCATGGCTGGGACACAATGGGAATCCAAATCGACAACCACACCCTCGTCCACCCCTCCATTCCTCTCCATTGGCTAGGGATCTGGTGGGATCTGGGCCTCTCATTCAAACCTCACGTGGAGCACATGCGCTCCAAAGGACTTTCAACACTCGCCACTCTCCGCATCCTCGGCAACACCAAGTGCAGCATTTCGGCCCTTCACCTCTGCCAGCTCTACTCAGCCTGCGTGTGCACTGTGCTTGCATGGGGCGTGCCTGTCTGGTACCATGGCCGGTCCCAAAAAACTTTGGTGAACCACCTACAGGCAGTACAAAATATGGCCTGCTGGTGGATTCTAGGCATCTACAAGGGCGCATCTCCTCTTTCTACTAATTTCTTATGCTCCCTTCCCCCATTTTTTGCCTACTTCGAGTATTTAAAAACTAACCATGCCCTGCGCCTTTGGCACACCCCCCACTCAATTGGCTGCCGCTGTTACTTGCTGCATGCTAACACTCCTTTCTCCCTTTCTCTGCAGGCCTGTGTCTCTCATGTCCAACAGGTCCCAGCATACACGCACCCCCCCTGGGTCGACCCCCTCGCCTTTGGGCAAGGTCGGAACAGCTTCTTTTTTTTTTTTTTTGTTATTCCTGCAGAATTATCTAATACACCTGCCCCCCCAAAGGGGGGGCCATGACTAAACA
>JAKOPK010000723.1:0-10431 GCA_024195185.1 Coniferiporia weirii
GGTCGCTATCCTCCTTCTTGAGAAGGCAAGAGCGATCTCCATGTCCCTCCTTGCCACAGTAGTAGCAAGTGATCTTCAGCCTGTCCCCCTTCTTCTTCGACGCAGAGCCAGAGCCAGATGATGGCGAAGTGGTGGCACAGTTGGCAATGTCGGCAGACGTGGTGTGGGTAGAGGCTTCCTCCAATGTGAGTGCCGCAACTAGGTCCTTCCACTCGAATGCAGTCGTCTGAAGAAGAGACGACTTGAGATTGGCCCATTTCTCTGAGAGTCCTCGGAGCAGGACGGCACACATGAGCTCGCTGTCAAACTTGTCCAGAGTAAAGGTAGCGTCGCACAAATCTGTAATCTCCTGCTTGGCCACCATGATACGTGCAGCAAACTGGGAATAAGACTCCTTCCTGTCCTCAAAATGCATGCTGAGGAGACGCTCTAGAACATTGAAGCGGTGCATCGGCTTCTGCTGGAGGTGGGCACCCTTCAGGTTCTTCCACATGGTACTTGCAACTGTCTTGGTTGTAAAATAGACATGCTGGTCTTGCTACACCATTAACATGAGAACACCTGCCGTCTGCCGGTTGAGCTTGTTGAAGAGGGTGAGCTCGGCATTGTAGGTAGCAGTGGCGGCTGCGGCGGCTGGGGCAGCTGGGGGAGAGGGAGCAACATGCGTCCCATCGATTTTTTTTTTTGTTATTCCTTCAGAATTATCTAATACAGGGTTGCCCCCCCGAAGGGGGGGCCTAGACTAAACAACTGCGGAGGTGCCTGTCACTGCACATCATACAGAACTGGGCAGGGTGCACGCCCCTGAGGGGGCCAAGTGGGAAAACGCGCCCTATTAAAGAGGTAAGGGGAAAGAAGGAGGAAAAGGAGGGATACATATCGTGACCATTGCCCGTAACTAGTAAAAGAGAGGAACTTATGGACGCTTAGAAATTGAAGGGGGGGTGGCCGCGAGAGCCAAACAGAAACCAATGAGGGAAACCGAAAGTCTATCACAGATCAGAGGGAAAGGGAGGAGCATTACCTGCAAGCTCCAAGAGAGCCAGGTCCATGTCCTGTGTCCTGGGTCCGAGGTATCGATGCACGTAGTCCCTAAGAATGTTGAGGTCGAAGTCCTCTCCGGAGGTGGGTAGGCTGTCCAGGTCCATGGCGGTGAACGCCAGTCTGATGGACCCCGCGGTACAGTCTGAGATGCGGTTGAGGTGTCCTGTCACGCGCAGCCAGCGCCGAAGGACGGGAAGGAGTGTTTCATCTGCCCACTCGCTGTGGTGGGCTGGGGGGGGGCGATTAGCCGGCCAGACTCGTGGGATCCATGCCTGGAATGCATCACAGCTGCCCAGGATATGGGTGGTGGACTGGATGGGCCATGGGGGGTGGTTGTGCCATCGGCAGTAGGGGATCAAGCCATGTACATGCCGGTAGACTGAGTCAAAGCTCAGCCAGTAGCCCCTGTAGGGACCGGCGCGGCAGAGGACTTGGGCTACTGCAGATAGCTCACGGCAGGGGTGGTCCACGAACAGCGTGAGGAGTTTACGTGGTGTGCGGGTGGGGGGTCCAGTTACTGCCAGGTACTTATCGGTTGTCGAGGCTAGTGGGCATGCCAGTTGGTGGGACCAGCGTGCGCGGGCGACAAGGGTGGATTGTTCCTTAAGTGCAGAGATGGAGGGGGCGAGTGAGGACGGGGGCAAATCTGTTGCTGCTTTTGCCTCGGCGTCCACCCATTCGTTGCCTGGGATGTCTGAGTGACCAGGGCACCACACGAAGTGGACGGTGAGGCCGGGGAATGAGTCGAGGAGCGTTTGCACGCCCGCCTTCCAGGTGGGGAGGAGTTGGGCCCCTGAGGCGGAAGGCCAAGTCCGGAAGAGGTTGATGGCTGTGAGGGAGTCGGACATGAAGTGGATGTCCGAAACTTCCATCAGGTGATGTCGAAGGTGGGTAGCCACCCACCCTGGGGCGCTGGCGAGTGAGAAGATCTCGGCGTCCGTGGCGGTGGCAATGGATGGGGATGCAAGGCGGCGGAACCCTAGTTTTCTAGTGCCGTGCATGGCGCAGATAGCGGACCCCGAGTCTGTGCCGATGCGTGAGCCATCGGTGAAGACTTGGAGTGAGGTGGGGGTGCACTGTTCCCAAGCTCGAACAACGAATGTGCGTCGGACCTCGGAGGGAACAGGGATGGGGGGGACTTCGAAATTGATCCGGCCTTGCCCAAAGGCTAGGGGATCCGTCCATGGGGGGTGTGTATACGCGGGGACTTGCTGGACATGTGGGACACGGACCTGCAAAGAATGGGAAAAAGGGAGATTAGCGCTGTCGCGGTAACAACAGCGGCCTACTGGGTGTGGGGTGCGCCATAGGTGTAGGGCATGGCCAGTCTTTAAATATTCAAAGTAAGCAAAGAAAGGGGGAGTGGAACATAGAAAATTAGTAGAGAAAGGGGATGTGCCTTTGTAGACGCCTAAAATCCATCGGCAGGCAGTGTTTTGGACTGCCTGTAGATGATTGACCAGGGTTTTTTGGGAGTGGCTGTGGTACCAGACGGGCACGCCCCATGCTAGCACGGTGTGTACGCAGGCTGAGTACAATTGGCGGAGGAGGAGGGCCGAGATGCCGCGTTTGGTGTTACCAAGTATGCGAAGAGTGGCGAGGGTGGAGAGTCCTTTCGATTGCATGCATTCGACGTGGGTTTTGAAGGAGAGACCTGGGTCCCACCATATTCCGAGCCATCGCAGGGGGTTAGTGGGTTTGATGATGGTGGTGGGCATGATTTGAATGCCAGCAGTCCGCCAGTTGTCGTAACCTTTGGTGCGCCGTGGGGGGTGAAAGTGGAGTGCCTCTGTCTTAGCGGCTTCGATGTTAAGGCCGAGCTGGAGGAAGTGGCCATCGAGTTGGCAATATGCGCGGGCTAGAGTATCGCAGTTTGAGGCGATGTCGGGTCCGACACACATGATAAGGTGGTCGTCCACATATGCTAGGAGGTTGCAGCCCGGTTGTTGGAAGCGCCGGATAGCTAGACCTACAAATATGGTCGATAGGATGGGTGACACAGGGGACCCTTGTGGGGTTCCGAGGTCGGGTTTGGGTGCACTGGGTAGGGTCGTTCCGTCGAAGGAGATGGAGACGCTGCATCCTGTCATGAATGATAGGCACCAGTCTGCCATGTTAAGTGGACAGCCCATAGACACGAGTTGCTGGTGAAGGAGAGCCGGGTGTACTGAGTCGAAGAATCCTTGAATGTCCACCACAAGGATGGAGCAGACTTGGCCTTTCGAGTGGGCTCGCTCGGCAATCTGTAGGAGGTGTTGGGAGGCGTCATAGACCGAATGGCCCTGACGCCCCCCATATTGGTTAGGAGGCAACCAGTCTTCCTCATTAGCGAGGAACTGGAGCCGGTTAGCGATGATTTTTTCAAGGAGCTTTCCCAAAGTTTCCTCAAGGGTGATGGGCCGATAGGATCAGGGGGAGAAGGGGTCTTTTTTGTTCGGTTTCCTGAGCATGACCACTTTTGCCACTCGCCAGCACTCAGGGTGGTGCCCTAAGCACAGACAATCGTTGAAAAGGGTCAGAACCTCTGCGGGATAATGCATAACCACCCATTTTAGTGGGCAGTAGCTAATTCCGGAGGGCCCTGGAGCCGACAAGTTGGAGGTGCCGGATAGCGCCGCCTCGAGCTCGGAGGCCAGAAGGGGTGGCGCGGGTGGTGGTGGGGGTGGCGCGGGTGGGAGGCCCGCGTCAGGTGTAGGGGGGGGTTCCTTGAAGAAGGTGGTGCGGAAGAGCTCACCTTTCTCATTCTCGGTTGCGGTGAAGGTGCCATCTTCCTGGCAAAGGGAGGGGACTTGGGTTGGGCGAACGCCGAGGCCTCGTTTGGCCCAGGACCATATGTTGGTAGGGTTGGCTTCCTTGGCTTGCTCGGAGTAATAGGTGTGCTTGGCCGTGCATACGCCCCTTTTGAAGGCTTGGCGGGCACTGGAGTGGGTGAGGGTGGATGGTGCTGAACCGATGGCTTTGAGGAGTTGGGCGCAGTGGGGGGTCCACCACGCTACTTCTGTCTTCTTTGGTTTAGCGATGGATGTGAATGGTGCCAGGGCGTCCTCCATGGCTTTCACCACGGCGGCAGCTTTCCGGTCTAGGGAGGCAGTGTCTTCGGTCGGGAGTTGGAACACCTGGTCGAGGGCGGGGTACGCTATTTTGGACCATTCTGTGAAGTCGTCCGCTGTGAGGCGTCGAGTCCTTGGGATGGGCGGAGGGGTGGAGGTCGGTATGGCCCATGTAAGGCGGGCGTGGTCGGAGAGTGGTGTTTGAAGGGACTCGAACGTGTCTAGGATCGCGTTGGTGTCAATTGAGGGGGGTGCCCAGACCATGTCTATCGGGCAGCGCCGGCTTCCTTCTCGTGGGTGAGAGTCGGAGTCTGGGTCATGGGCAGGGTTAAGGCCGTTTGCGCGGAAGAAATCGTCCAAGGGTTGGGCCTTGAGTACTTCTGCACGATTGGCATGGAGGTTAGACCATGAGTGGTGACGACGGTTGAAGTCGCCACACACCATGAGGGAGGCTGCAAGTTCTGCAGGGAGATTAAGGAGGAATTGCTCACCGGGGTACTGGGGGGGGGCGCCTTCCCTGTCCGCTGGTGCCATACCGTAGTAGTTGCATATTCAAACAGTTTGGTGGGAGCGGACTTCGATGGTCAGTATGTCGGTTCCGTTTGTGGCGGTTCCTAGTATGGACCATGAGGAAAGGGGGAGGGATTTTGAGACATAGGTGGCCACGCGGGGGCACGTGTCTGGCGGGAGTACGGGCACATATCCCGGAATCGACGGGATGCTAAAAATTGCAGTGCCGAGTGGGTCTGTGAGTGAGGGTTGGGTGCTGATCTGGTACCAGGGGGGTTCTTGGATCAGTAAAAGGTGTGGGGGGGTGGGGTCGTCAGATAGGGTCGGGAGTAGGGAGTGGATGGCCGCAAGCGATCTGGCTGCATTCCACTGTAGCACACGAAGTTGTGCACTCATAACTCCATCTCGAGTTCTTGGATTTGGGCCTCGTGCAGCCCATCGAGGATGCTGCGGAAGCGGCGTTTACGGGGGCAGGCGGGGTTGGTGGTGGGGTGGTCGCCGTTGCAGTTTCGGCAGTGGCGGGGGTGGGGGCAGGTGTCGGTTGCGATGGCCTCGGAGGTGCAGTCGGTGCACGACTTCCGGTGGTTGCGGGTGAGGTGTTGACCAGCGCATTCTGCACAGATAGCCGGGGCGCGGCATCCTGTGGTCCCATGGCCTAGCGCTTGGCAGCGTTCGCACTGGGTGAGGCCCTGCCGGACCAGTGGGACGGAAAGTCTGAGGGAGGTGCCGAAGAGCCAGACGTGCGGGCGCTTGAGAAGGCGTGTGCGTGTGGCCCCATCGATGTCGACGAAGGTGAATGAGACCAGGCACGTGTCCAGGCCGGAGAGGCGCTCTCCATCTGCGATAGCAAAGTGGGGTTCCACTACGAATTCAAGATTCTTGAGGATGGGGTTCTGCATCAGTTCTGCCTTGAGGGCTGCTGCAGAGAAGGGGCGGGCGGTGGGGCCGAAAACGTCCCTCGTTGGCACTCTTGAGATGCACAGGGACGCCCTTGGTCGGACTCGGGAGGCGGTGAGGGTAAGGTGGGCCGGTAGGTGGGTGCTGGCGGTGCACCACTTGTCCCTCATGAAGCGGGCAAAGGCCTCTGCGTGTCGGTCGATAATCGACTCCGTGGAGGGAGATGCCGAAGAGGGTCGCTGTGCGAACACGGTCACGATGTGTCCTTTTGCATTGAAGGTGCAGGACAGCACTGTGACCTGGTCAGCGGTGGGGAGAGAATGGAAGAACTCACAGGCCGTCTGGGTCAGGGAGGCTCCAGATTTCCGTGCGGTTGCCATGAGGTTAAGGTCGCCGGCGCTAAGGACTAGGGTCGGGTCCTTCGCGTACATCTTTGGGGGTGGGGGAAGCTGCCTGTTGCCCTTCTTCTTCTTTTTTTTGTCAGCTGCCGGAGTTTGAGGGGCCCCCCCTGAGGGTTGCTGTGCGGCTGGTTGGGCCGCGGCCTGGGCGTAGGAGGTGGGGGCCTGGGCTTGGGGTGTCGAGGTTGGGGGGGTGGGTTGGATGGTTCCAGGTGCTGGTGCCGTGTTCCTTGGGGCCTGTTGGGGCCTTGGGGCCAGTCAATTGGCTAGCGTGGATACTTGACGGGCGAGGTTCCTGACGTCGGAGGTGAGTTTGGTGACAGTGTCCGCCATTGCTTTCATCTCCCGTGAGGGGGGGGGGTTGCCAGTGCTGGCCGCGGGGTGGCCCTTGCGAAGGGGAAGGGGAGGGCGTCACAGTTGTGGTCCTCCAGGAAACGGTGATAGGTCATGCCCGCGTTGAGCATGGTGATGTGGTTGGCGGGGCATGCATCCCTCTCCCACTGGAGGTCAGATAGTACTACATGCGTCAGGGTGGTGATCTTGCCTAGGAATGCGGAGGTCTGGATTTCCACTGATTGGGGGGTGGAGGAGTCTGCGCCGTCTAGGTCGACATAGCAGCCATGGAAGGCGACGATTGCCTCTGCTAGAATTTCCTGGGTCCTGGAGAGGGTTACCGGGTGTCTTCTGGGGGCTAAGGGGGTGAGTGCATCTGCAGACCGTTTACCTGACTGAGACTCGGGGGTATGGGGTCCGTCCTGTTCCATGGCTGCGATTTCCGCTCCATAGTCGTGTTGTTGGCCTGTCGAGTATGGGGAGTCTTCGATTGCGGAGGAGATGGAGAGAGGTTGGTACAGTTCAAACACGGTGCCTAGCGGTGCGTTTGGGGACTGTCTGGGGGGGGATGGTGGTGTGGACGCTGGTCGGGTCAGTGCGGTGATGGGGCCCATTGGCAACGACGATGCGGCCTGTCGGGCGGCGTTGGAAGCCAGCGAGCGGGTTGTGCTGGGTTTTGGTGGAGGCGGGGGGCGATTGTAGCCACTGGTTGACATAGTGGGAGTCTTAGCTGCGCGCGACTATGTAGATGATGGTGGTTACTGGTCAAGAGGGATGATGCGTCCCATCGATGATCCCAGAGGTGTCATGCATCATGAAAAAAAGCGGTCATGTTTTCCGCCCAGGAGTTCCAGTTGTTGGAGCCAAGCTTCACAAAATCAGGGAGTTTAATCGACATGACTAAAACCCTTCAGGAACTTGAACACGAATGACGACAATGGAGTAGTTGGAATAGGCGATGATGGATACAAGTCTGAAGAGGTTGGGGTTGTGGGAGAAGACGAGGATGAGGCTGACGAGGTTGGCGTTGTTGACAGAAATGCGAATGTGAATAGTTGCCAGGATGGAGAAAATAGACAGTGGTGAAAACACACCAAGAACAACGTAGCTTGTTAACGGCTGGTCCGATCTCCACCAAACTTCGGCAGACGATAGGTCCCAATAAACCGAACGCGTAGACGTGACAACGAAGTCAAACGGACCAGTAGATCCCAAGATATGACCCGATCAAAAATCCGATCACAGAACGATTGTGTTGGCTAGATATACACAAGGCTCATAACCTGTAGAGCGCAGATAACAAGCTCAACACCTGCAGTTCAGTGATGGGTGTAAAAGATAGAGAACACCATCACTGAATCTGCAGCTATATAGGGCAAGGGCAAACCACACAAAGACTAGCAAACAACTGACTACCAGGATAGGGAGTCAGGTGATAGGAGGATCATGTGAATGTATAAACAGATCACATGGTTAGAATGAGACATGTCACATGATATGAAGATCACATGACATAGTAAAGAAAAGGAAAGAAAGAAAAATCATATAATAACAGCGGGTGGTCAACCAGGAGAGTGAGAATTTCGGGTGGGACTGAGAGCTGGAGGGAGGTGCTGAAGAGCCATACCCGGGGTCTCTTGAGGAGGCGCGTGCAGACTTGGCTGTCAGGGTCGGCAAAGGAGAAGGAGACTGGACACTGCTTGAGGTTAACAAGGTTTTCAGCTGGTGTGGCAAAGTGTGGCAGGATAACAAAGTCGAGGTTGTGGAGCGACGGATTGTGCTTCAATTCCGACATAAGTTGGGAGGGGGTGAGTAATTTGCCTCTGGAACCAAACATGTCGGTAGTGGGCACCATGGAGATGCGCAGGGCCGAGCGTTGGTGGACGCGGGATGGTGAGAGGATGAAATCGTCCAGGAGGACGGCATCAGCGATGAGGCACCGGTCGCACATGTGGCGTGCGAACGCGACCTGGTGGCGATCAATGATCGTCTCCGTGGTCGGGGTCGAGTTGGTCAGGCGGTGGGCGAAGATGGTCACGATATTGCCTTTGATGTTGAACGCCGAGGACAGGACGGTGACCCAGTCTGCAGTGGGGAGGGCGTCAAAGAATTCATGGGCCCACTGGGTAAGAATGGCACCAGAGAGCCGGGAGTCGGCGTGGGGAACACGGAGACCGGTGCTAAGGACCAAAGTGGGGTCCTTGGCAAACATCTTGGGGGGGGGTGGCAGTTGACGCTTAGGCTTCTTCTTTTCGTTATTTGCCAGAGTGGTCACCTGTGGGGGGTTAGTAGGGGCTGCGGGTTGTGCTGCGGCCTGGGCGTAAGAAATAGGGGCACCGGCAACTGGGGCCGATGCCACAAGGGTGGTCTGGGTGCCTCCCACATTGGTGGGAGTCGGTGTCTTTGCTGCCTGTTGGGGGTGTGGCGAGGGATGAGCAGCCAGAGAGGCGACCTGGCGGGATATGGCCCCAACGTCTGAGGTGAGTTTCAGCATAGCTGACTTCAGTTCCCTCATTTCGTCGGAGGGGGGTGATGGGGAGCTTGCGGTGGGGGGCTGTGAGCTCCGATGGAGAAGGGGGCGGGTAGGTCAACTTCGTAACCCGTCGCTGCGATTCCATACTGTGTGGTAATGTTGTGCAGTTCCACATTTTGGGGGTGGGGGCCTCCTGCTTGTGCCTGTTTCAGCGACGTCAAGGTGACATGGCAGTGTGTGAGTGTCCTGCCAAGGTACCGAGCAATTTCAAATGCCGTCTCGGAGGGGGTGGCTTCAGCGGGGCCACTGTTGACCCTATGGTAGAGGTCCTCGAACCGAGTGACCGATTCAAACAGAATCCGTTGGGACTCTGTGACACGTGCTGGGCAGATGAGGGGGGTGATGGTGTCGGCTGACCGTTTACCAGTCTGCGCTTGAGGAGTGTGAGGGCTGCCAAGCTCCATGGCCAGGTCTTCACCCAATCCACCCTGTGCAGCAGGGGAGGAGGGGGCACCTTGAAGGGGGTCCGGGGACGACATTTGGAAAGCGGGGCCAAGGGCTGGCTCTTCAGAGAGAACCAGGAATTGGCGGGGTGAGGCTGGCGGTGAGGACACTGGGCATTGCGGGGGTGGGGGCACCGGTGGCTTCGAGGCTGCGTCCAGGGATGCGAACAATGCCTTGAACAACGAGAAGTTAGAGGGGTTGGGACGGGGGGGGCGACCTGAGCCACTAGATGACATTCTGAGGGAGTATGAGCTACTGCTGCAAAATATCGATGATGGTGGTTGAAGGACAAGAAGGATGGCCCTCCACATCCTCGGCAACACTGAATGCGGCATCTCGGCCCTTCTCCTACACCAACTCTACTCGGCCTGCATCCGCACCATGCTTGCATGGGGCTTGCCAGTCTGGTACCATGGCCACTCCCAAAAAACCTTGGTCAATCACCTGCAGGCAGTGCAAAACACTGCCTGCTGATGGATTTTAGGCATCTACAAAGGCGCATCCCCCCTCTCCACAAATTTTCTTTGCTCTACTCCTCCTTTCTTTGCTTACTTTGAGTATTTAAAGACTGGCCATGCCCTGCGCCTCTGGTGCACCCCTCACTCAGTAGGCCGCCGTTGCTTTCGAGACAGCACTAACCTTCCCTTCTCCCATTCTTTGCAGGTCTGTGTCCCACGTGTCCAGCAAGTCCCCACATATACGCACCCCCCATGGATGGACCCCCTTGCCTTTGGGCAGGGCCAGATCGAATTCGAAGTCCCCCCCATTCTGGTTCCCTCCAAGGTCCGACACACATTCGTCGTTCGAGCTTGGGAATGGTGCACCCCCACCTCACTCCAGGTCTTCACCGATGGCTCACACATTGGCACCGACTTGGGGTCTGCCATCTGCACTATGCGCAGCTCCTGCAAACTAGGGTTCTGCCGCCTAGCGTCCCCCACCATCGCCACCACCATGGACGCCGAGATCTTCTCACTTGCAGGCGCTCTGGGGTGGGTGGCCACCCACCTTTGCGATCACCTGATGGAAGTACTGGACATTCACTTCATGTCCGACTCCCTCACAGCCATCAACCTCTTCCGGACTTGGCCATCCGCTTTGGGGGCCCAACTCCTCCCTGTTAAGTAATTGATGCAATTCCATCATGTTATTATATGATTTTTCTTTCCTTCCTTTTCTTTACTATGTCACGTGATCTTCATATCACATGACATGTCTCATT
>JAKOPK010000725.1:0-10400 GCA_024195185.1 Coniferiporia weirii
AGCTTATGCTCTTTGTTCTTACAAGCTCATTTGCTCACCCTCGAGTCTTGCGTGCTCTCCGTCGTAACCCGACCCAGCATCGCCAAGTCTATCGTATGCGCCTTACCAAGTACATTGTCGTAACAATCTTTGTCGCTCACCTAGTCGTCTCCACCAACCGACTCCGTCTACGACGTATCCGTAACCCGGACGGCTCTCCTATACAGTGATCTTAACACTATCGGCATATCCACCGTATGAGACTCTCTAAGTACCTCATCGTCACTATCTTTGTTGTCCACCTTATCCAACTCCACTATCAACTTCGCCTATGACACATCCATAACCCGGATTACTCCACGAACCTTTGAACTTAACAAATAGTGTGGAACGGTGTCTGGGTGAAGTGTAGTAGAACATGGTGGAAGTGTAGGGAAGGAATGACTGAGCATGGTACATGGTCAGTAAGCGCAATGAGGTCATGGAATGTACTAGAAGCATATGGGGGTAGGAGTCGGTGGAGAGTGCAAGGAAAAATGTAACAATCAGTGTATTTTATGTGTTTTCCTATTTCTTCTTTTAATGCTTTGATTATTATTAAATTTATACCACAAATTGTAATGTCATCGACGTGTATAAATAATATAAGGATTGTTTTTCCTTTTACTTTTCTAAAGAAAACTGCATTATCTTGGACTGCTCATGTAAGTCCAATTCCAGTTAATATTTCAGATAATTTTTTATACCATCTTCTACCAGCTTGTTTTAATCCGTATAATGCTTTATTTAATTTTAATACCTGTCCTGGTTTTATATTTACTAATTTCCAGGTGGTGGTGGTATATATATATTTTTGTCTTTTTCTAATTCTCCATATAGATATGCTGATTTAATATCTATTTGATGTATTTCATAATTTTGACTTGCACTCCAACTTAATATTGTTCTTACTGTTGCTAATCATGCAACTGGTGCAAATGTATCATTTGAATAGTAGTCAATGCCTTCCATTTGGGCAAATCCTTGTACTACTAGTCTTGCTTTGTATCTGTCTATCTTTCCATCAGCTAATCATTTTGTTTTATAGACAAATCTTGTTCCTATTATATTAATTCCTTTTGGTGGATCAATAATTGTCCACATTGATCTTTCATTTAATGTTTTAATTTCTTCTTTCATTTCTGTGATCCATTGATTTGCATCATTTCCATTTGTCACTTGCTGACATGTATTTGGATCACCCATTTGTTCATTATTGAATTCATTGAATTCTGTAAGATATGCGGCTGTATTTTGTTCATCAAAGTTTAAACTGCATGATTTCTTTGTTGGTTGGACTGTTCTTATAGATTTTCTTGGTTCAGTTAATTCTTGTATCTGTTCATTTTGTTTTTCTATATTACTTTTCTCCCCTTCAATTTTAGACAGTGGAGAGTCTAAGAATTGTAGATTTTATTCTACTGTTATTTTTCTTTCATGATAGGTTCTATGACCTTTACTTTCATCATTGAGTCCTAGCCATTGAGCATATTTTCCTTTTGGTTGTAGTTTATTAACATCTTCTTGTCTTATTATGCAATATTGACCAAATTCATGTAAATTGTCAATGTTATAATTTTCATTATACCTTTTATAATAAGGTGTTTTAAATTCAATAGCACTCTTTGGTGTTCTGTTGTATACATACATGCTATATTTTGCCGCTTCTCCCCATAAACTGGGTGGTAGTTTTGCTTGGAGTAGATTTACTTGACAATTATTTAATATTGTTTGATGTGCCCATTCTGCTACTCCATTTTGTTGTGGTGTATCATGAACAGTTAGTTTTCTAATTATTCCATGTCCATCTAAATATTGTGTAAATTGTTTACTTAAGAACACTGTATCGTTATTGCTTTGTAATATTTTTATTTTAATGCTGTATTGTGTATTTAATGTTGTTGACCATGTTTTATAAGCATTATATCCTTCATCTTTTGATTTGATTAATATCATTTTTATCCATCTTGTTGCATCGTCGACTAATGTAAGAAGGTATTTATATCCTCCTACTGCATGCGTACTTGCAGGTCCCCATATATCTATATGTATATAATCACCAAATTTTTCAGCTAATTTAGACAATCTTAATTTTGGAATTTGAAGTTGTTAAATATTTGCTTCTATACATGTAACACATTGTGTTTCAGTGTAATCAGTTATTTTAAAGTTTGTAATCTTATCTTCTTTTACTGCTGTTTTCATAAATGTTGGTGAAAGCCAAAACTCATGTGATTTGTGCCACATTGTGCTGCAAAACCAATAGACAACACATTGTATGTGCTTTATCTCGTCCATTACTGCATAATACACAATGATTAAGCCATGAAAAATAGTGTGAAAGATGCCCTTGTATGTTGTTGTGATTTATTTTGAGAGATGTAAAGTGTGTGGGTCAAAAAAAAATAGACACTGGTCAAAATCCCCAATCCTCTCTTCACATCTTGCCTGGCCAAAAATCACAGTACATGTAAATATGGGCCAAAAAATGTATTTAGACACTCATAATTCTTCTCATACCCTGCTGTATGCATTCAAGCAGCTTATGTGCTTTCTTCTACTTTGTTTTGTCAAAAAAAAAATGAGTCTTTCAGCCATGCCTAGCTGCCATTCCCCCCCACCAGTCTATACCTTTTACATATGAGAAGTTTTGACCATGGCTGACTCTCAGTGTTTCTGGCATAGAAATAATAGCAGACACATGCAGTTTTACTTCCAAATTTCGATTCACAAGCTTATGACCATTGAAAAGTAGGCAGCTACATGGAGCAGGACACATTCACCACCAGTGGTCAAAACATTGAGATGACTACAAAACTGAGCACAAACAATGGCATGGCTAATGGTACAGTCACAGCAGGTGTGGCAATAGTATAATGGCAGAGGTCAGGACTCGAGGGTAAAGAAAGAAGCCAAGGAACATACAATCAATCAGTGTCCACCCCTTCCCTTAATAAGCAAAACATCCTCCTCAACATAACAGCATACATGCAAGGCAAGTCCAAGGTTGATCTCTACCCCATCATCACGTGCCAAACAAATCAGCTGATCAGGAAGTAACTGTGCTATATTGTCTATTTGAGTAAAGCCGTTTTTCAACAGCACATTGGTGAGTATCTCATAGTTGTGGTTGTCTTGGCCATGCTCCAAATTATCCCTGCAAGACTTCAACCACTTGGTGGTTGTGGGATAATTGCAGGGGCCCCTGGACACGTTTAGAGGCAGCCTCTCAGTAGATGTAGGCCTATGCTTCTGCCTTTTCTTTGGTGTACTCTCAGTGTTCACAATCTCGGTGTCATCCGATTCTGAAGTAGTTAGAGGCTCTTTCATCTTAACTTTCACAAATTCACTTTGACCAGCTTGACAAAATCGAGGAGTCTGAGCTCTACTGGGACTTCTTTTGTTGACATGCCTTTAACTCCTGAAAACTAAAGAAACAATTTGAGTAAGTGTGCGCAACTGGATATATCATCAATGTACTCACCACCAGCTTTGTGTGTGCAGTGACGTTTTCATGTGTGTACAACCCATGATCACCATTGTATTTTACATAGCACAAACGATCATGCTTATCACATTGCTGATGTTTCTTGATTTCTTGCACAGTCACAGCTAGGGCTTTTGTGACAGCTGTTTTTGCCTCATCTGCAGTAGACACCGCAGCCACTGCACCTTTAGTCAACCCTTTTTCTTGGTTGACAGCACGTCCTGATCCCCTCTGCACATTGAATGTACAGACAGGTTAGTTTATGAGTTTTGAATAGGGCATTTCAGATGAGTAATGAAATCAGCTTGAGAAAGTGCTGGGCAACTTACTTGAGCCTGTGTCTGATCATTGATATTTCGAATTTTAATCTCACACCTGGTGGGCTTTTTCTTGAGTTGCTGATCTTTCACATAGTCACAGCGACGCTTCACCAACTCAGCAAGATCATCATCACTTTGCAGATAGCGCATCTCAGGCTTTTGGCCTGGCTTCAACTTGCACCATGGGGCATCATACCCAAGTATGATGGTTGTATGTGGAAGTTTCATGATCCTTGCTGCATTCATGAGCAGAACAAAGAATGTATGATCAGTTCTGACCTTCATTGAGGTTAAAGCTTGCCCATCAAACACCCAAACTTCAAATTCATCCATGCTTTGACTCTTAACTGATTCTGATCGATTTGATAATGTTTTTGCATTGTTGCCATTGAAGATTTCTGCAGTGAAACAGTTTAGTCTAGCCTATCGGCCACTTCGGTCTGAAACTAGCAGCAACACACCATCAAAATCTTCATCTGTGTTATATGTAGTGTAAGAAAAGGGATGAGATAGATGTGGTTGGCGCTTTCTATTAGCATCATTGTAGGCCAGCTCCAGAACAGCTGCTTTGGCTATGTCCATCTCTGATGGTTCTTCTTCATACAAGCTATCATCCTGAAAGGGCACAGTCAAGTTACATAGTCACTCCAAGGATGAAAGAACAAAACCATCTGTGCACACAGGTCTGCAGAGATTTTCTGAGAATGCAGTAGGGCCTTCAAGGATTGTGGATTGTTGGCATATGAACAGGAAGTTGACAAGGGCTACCTTACCTCCGACTTGATGTGCTCATCCTCTTTGCCTTCTATGCTTGAAGTTAGGTTCTCCTTCACTGCAGTGGGCTGTTTGTGTGGATGTCCCCAAGGCTGCTTGCCTTGTACCAGTCCAGCAGACTGTGCAGCTTGATCCACATCTTTCTTTGACTCTCCTGACAATGGCACCTCAGCTTTGAATATGTTGACAGTGGTCAGTGGTGTTTTGCCTTTATTATGTCTGGTTGGAGGCATGATGTGGGCTGGATCCCAAGTAAAATGAAGGGGTGAGTGGGCATCTTTCCTGTTGTGTTCTCTTTATGTGAATACACATTTCATATGAACATAAAAAGTATGCCTACCTTGTCTAGTTTGTCCACAGAGATCATGCACTATCGACATGGTTATTATGTAACGCATATGCTGTGCAGTTTGGATGCAGTAACTGCGGGCTGGGAAGAATAGGGGTGCCTTGTGGCCTTGCCACATCTACTCTAACTGCCATCAACTGTGGACTCCACTTTAAACTGTTTATTTTCAATTTACAAAGGATGGACCACAATGGTGGTGGTATTTACATCTGTCTTATGTCTCATGGTGCTATATGCTTACTGCGAATTTTGTCTAGGAATTGTTATGCCTTCCAGATATTTTTCATCCTCTGATGGTATGCCTTTCCCTTACATCATGCCATTGTTGACCCTGTATGCACCTGCTGTAGAGGAAGAGTGTGATCTTCAGCCCGCAAAGCAGCCCAAAGAGTAAGGTCTGCATCAGATGGCTGGGAGTTGCTGCACAGGCTTCTCCCCCAACCACCATCCAGACATGAGAACAGTTGTCACCAGAGGCGCTCGACAGTGCACAGCAAGTTTGTGATTGCATTTCTTCTGCCCTCCCAGCATAGCCCTAGACTGTAGCTTCAATGGCCCGGCTTCCAGACACTGCCCTGACGCCTTCAGCACCTAACAAGGGGGATGGGCCAGCTCAACCCATGCTTCGAAGCCCCCATGGTGAACCTTGCCCCAACTTCTCGTTGCTGGCATTCACCACCCAGCACCAACAGGTAATTGACTTGTCTGCCAAGCCAACCACACACAAGGTGGCTGCTGTAACGCTGGGATCAGCCTGGCATGCACTCCACCACACGCAGTGCAACACGTGGGACATGCAGCAGGGGGACATGCAACCATGACCCACACAACCTCCCCCCATGCGCCCCTCCCCAGGCCCCTGCCGCCTCTCCCTGGAACCCGACCCCTGGACGCACTCCCTGGCCGCATGCCGGACCCCATTGCCTGGCCACGTGCCAAGGGACCGATCAACATTGTGGTGGATGAGGACCTCCCCACCGTACTTCAAGGTACTCACACACAGTATGTGGATACACAGATTGCAAAGCAACTGTGGTTCCTGTGGTACTACCTCACTGACCATGGAGTGGTGGCGGTCACCAGTCAGTGCCTCAACAGCATGATGGACACAGCCCTCAAGCTGCAGGCCCTCCCCGGGGGGGGCTTCGGTTTCTCGGAGGAGTCCAACACCCCACAACTCAAGGGGAATATCCCCCATGACGAGGACCTCAAATTCAATGAGATCTGCCAGGGGGGGCGCATTTCATTCCCCTTATTGAACTCTACAGGTGGGGAGAGACTGCTGTAGATATTTGGGTGCAGTTCATATACAATGTGGATGCACACCACATGTGCATGGATTACAATGGCAAGTGCACCCTAGTGGTTTACTTTGTGCACACCCACTGGCTCTGGTATGATGCCCTCCTACAGGGCATCTGGCCGCCCAACCTAGCGTGCATCACTGACCAGCTCCTCTGGTCTATCCATAATGAGTTGGATAGGGAGGACCGGGGGTGCGAGGCAGCCTCGCACCCATACATGGAGCACCCGGTATGTATTTTTTCCCATCCCTGGGTCTGCAGGACTGCACACTGACCCTCTTTCCCCCCCCCCTCCTCACACAGCCGTTCCTCCACCCTGGTGCCCACTGTGATCCTCCCTCCCTCCCTTCCTTCCTTCCTTCCTTCCTTCCTTCCTTCCCAGCCATGCCACAATAGCATGCCACTGCTCAAGCCTCCCGAGTGCACCCTCGTTTGCCATCACCCCCCTGTCAACCCTCGTTTGCCATCGCCCCCCTGTCAGCCCTCCGCACAATGCAGACAGTCTCCTGGCCCGCATGATGGCCCTGGGCCTGGCCCTGACCCCTACAATGGTCCCGCATGGGCCGTGCCAGCACACATGCCTTTTCACACAGGTGCAGGTGGTGCCACATCCCTCTCTGCCTGCACCATCTGCCTCAGCTGTGAGTGCCACGACATCTGCTGGTGCACTCGCACAGTACTATGGGATGGGACAACCCCCACCTGCTGCTGATGAGACACCGGGGGTCACCTCATCAACTCCAATGGCCACTCCATGTGCACCGACTGGCAGCTTGCCCAGAGCTGCCAGCATGCACATGAGCACAGGCATGAGTGCTCTGGCTGTGGAAGCACAGCTCACGGTGCAGATGTGTGCCCTCACAGCCCAGCGTTCCAAACTGAACATGCCATACCACCTCCCTACATGGTCAACGGCGTTTGAGGCCCATGGCCTCAGTGAAAAGTATCCTCATTTCCTTTCCTCCCTACATGTCGGTTTTTCGGCCAGCATTCCCCCCTTACATGCCATGTTTACCCCACCTAATTCGGCCTCCCTGTATGCACACCCTGATGTCTTCAACAACATTGTTGCACACAAATTTTCTTGTGCACGTTTCTTGGGCCCGTTCACCCACACCCAGGTGGAGGCCTCCTTGGGCCCCTTCCAATCTTCCCCCTTATCTCTTGTCCCAAAGTCTTCGCCCAGTAAATTTCGTCTTATTCAAAATCTATCTTTCCTGTTAGATTTGACCTGGTGAGGGATCTAATCAAGTGTTAACAGATTGCAATTGTGTAACTAGTGAGTTAGAAAGTTGGTTAGATGTTCTAGCTAGGCTAGAATGCTAGAGCTGATGTTGTGGGTGAATAACTGAGATGAATTAAACTGTAATTACCACAGTTTTATGTGGGCTTTTATACCCTACAGTGTTTACAACTATTTACCTCATAACTATTATTGAATAACTGTGCAATGCTGCAGTACGAGTCATTGTGAGTCACTACAGTGTTCTGTAATTGTCTGTGGAGTCATTGCGAGTCATAGAGAGTCATTGAGAGTCATAACTATTTATTACTGACTATGCTTTCTTATTTATAAATGTCTATGAGTCAGAATGAGTCGTAAAGAGTCATTGTTAAGATCAAAGGTTCGTTGAGCTGTCCGGATTGCGGATGCGTCTTAGGCAGAGTCGGTGGTGGATCTGAACGAGGTGGACGACGAAGATAGTAACGACGATGTATCTGGATAGTCACATATGGTAGGCACGTCAGTACTGGGTCGGGTTACGACGGAGAGCACACTGGACTCGAGGGTGAGCAAATGAGCTTGTAAGAACAAAGAGCATAAGCTTAGGGCTGTATGCTTGACAAAGTACAGCTTATATAGACCTATGGAATGTGGTGGAATAGTATGGAAAGGTGTCTAGGTGATATGCAGTAGAACATGGGGGAAGCGCATGGAAGGGATGACTGAGCATGGTACATGATCAGTAAGTGCAACGAGGTCATGGAACATACTAGAGGCATGTGGGGATAGGAGTTGGTGGAGAGTGCGAGGAAAAATGTAACAGTCATTAGGCCTTATTATATACTGTCCTAGTATTTAATTGAGTCATAACAAGTCATGTTCTAAGTTAACCACACTTAGTACTGGTTTGCACAGTTGACTATACTCAGACTTCTCTTGTTTGCCTAATTTGTAACTAGAGCCGTTGCTCTATTCTTGTCGTCAATCCTTCGCTTACTTGGTTAATTTTCCTAGCTGAGTGCTGATCATAATATCTGATGTATGCTTCTATTCTTATGGGCTTCACATAGATCTTCCCTGATGACTGATAGCTTCTTTATTGGTGTCACTTCAATCTTCCCTGATTGCTGTGGCTTGCTTCTCTGCTTTGTGGCTTCCACTTGTGGCTTGCTGGCGTTTTGTGCTTTATGGCAGTTCCATGTAACTGTTCATACTTGGAGTCCTATCGTCTACTAGCATAGTGAGGTCTTCTACTCCTATGTTATTTATAGACGTGATCCTTGTATAACCTGGCAGTGTTCTAGTGGCTGAGTAGTTGTGGAACCATCATGTTATTACCTCCCTGTCTATGTGTCCTAACTCCTGTATTCTATCTTTGCTATTGCATGTGGTATGGCCCTTACCAATAAAGTTTGATTTATATGTGAACACCTGTTCTCTCAATTGCTTGTTCTTGTCTTTAATTATTTGGTGGACGTTGTCCATATATTGCATTGTTGTGATGACCACTCTCTGATGACAGAGCCGATCATGTGGCACATTATAAATTCTTGCTCTGACAAATACATCCATTATAAAGCATTGGTATTGATATGAGAACATAGTTGCTCTGTGTTCAATAATTGTGTCTGATCCATTATTGTCTTTTGTAACTTCATGGTCGAATGTTATTTGGCAGTTGTTGTATCCTGCTTGTTTGCCTATAGCTGTTACATTTTTCCTTGCACTCTCCACCGACTCTTATCCCTACATGCTTCTAGTACGTTCCATGTTCTACTGCGCTTACTGATCATGTACCATGCTCAGTCATTCCCTTCCTCATGCATCCACCATGTTCTACTGCACTCCACCGAAACTCCCTTCCACTTGTTTCCACTCCCTTCTATAGGTCTATATAAGCTGTACCCCACTGAGCATGTAGCCTTAAGCTTATGCTCTTTGTTCTTACAAGCTCATTTGCTCACCCTCAAGTCCTGCATGCTCTCCATCATAACCCAACCCTCTTCCAGCACGCCCATTGTATGCACCTCTCCAAGTATATTGTCATCACTATCTTCATTGTCCACCTCATCCAAATCCACCACTGTCTACACCTCCAATGAATCCTGTTGCCAGATCACCATTCAACTCCCAGAACTTAACAATAGCCCTGCATGCAAATGTGAATACATTCCATGAGACTGAGTATGCATCTCTGCATCTTTGACATTGGGAGCATGTATTGATTAATTGGACTGGTCTCGCCATTATTGGTCTTTGTCTTCGATCGACTGACCTCTCTTCTTGTCCGTAATGATGGAATTGCATCAATTACTTAACAAACACTGCCAGGTTATACAAGGATCACATCTAGAAATAACATAGGAGTAGAAGACCTCGCTATGCTAGTAGATGACAGGACTCCAAGTATGAACAGCTACATGGAACTGTCATGAAGTACAAAACACCAGCAAGCCACAAGTGGAAGCCACAAAGCAAAGAAGGGAGCCACAAGAATCAGGGAAGATAGAAGCAATGCCCATAAAGAAGCCATCAGTCATCAGGGAAGTCCTATGTAAAGCCCACAAGAATAGAAGCATACATCGGATATTTGTTAGGACCAAGGGTAACTGTGGTTAACCAATGGAACAAGTAGTCAAAATAGAGATGAGGTGTGTGATTGAGTCAAGCTTAGTTCAGTAGTTGTTGGTATTTCTCTCAGGAGAAGGCTGGGAGATTGAAAGGAGGTGAATTAAACTGGGGGTCTAGGCTGGCCTAGGCCCTCCTTAAATACATGAGGGAGAAGCTCTGCTTGAATCTGCTCCACAGCGGATGCTCCACAATGCTCTGCACTATGAGCTCATGAAGCCTCTCACTGCTCCACTTGCTCCAGTGACTTGGAGCTGCATACCAGTGCAATGACACCATAAGGTGATCATATGAG
>JAKOPK010000726.1:0-10330 GCA_024195185.1 Coniferiporia weirii
CGCCCTTCCCGGCAATCCGTAAAATTTTGTATTAACCAGTCGCCTGATGAGGCGGAAGACTTGGCCTTTGATAGACAGACCGAGTTGGGCTACGAAGTCGACGCTTCCTGGGGTGTCGCTCTCTTCAGTCGCAATCAAAGAGGTATCGCTCCTGACGATGGGGGTCGATGCGTCAACCTCTGCAAAATCATCGGTGTCGTTTGAAACTGAACTCAACGCCGGGTTCTCGTCTTCGTTCTTCACAAAATGCTCCGAGACGTCACATTCACCCCTGCTTATGTCCACCATACACTTTAATAGAAGCACAAATCTAAACAAGTCATTGACAAAGTCGAGCGGCTGAGAGCTACAGACGATACCTGTGTGGTCATAGTAGCAAATCCACATTTTCCCATCAACCACGAGCGTGTTGTAAATATGGCGTGGAATGTCCAAATACGGAAACTGCTCGATTGTATAACAAAGACTCTGTACGCAGAGTTCTCCAAGGGCCCTATTCGAATAGCCATTGCTTCGCGGTCTCTTGCAACAACTGCCCTCGATTTCGGTTTCTATTTCCACCGGTAAACTCCTTTTACTGCCCACGGACTGCTCCGGTTGCCTATTAATAATCTCACAGAAGGGCAACGCAGTCGACGACGTCCCAGACGCCGTGTGCCCTCCCGTCCTGCCTGACCCCGCTTTCATAGGTACTTGTGTGATAATGTCGCTAGCTGTGGATAGAGGGCCCGAGCCCGACGACTGAACACCTGAAACTTCGCCCAAGGAGTCGAGATGAGAAATAGCCGTGTTGGGCCTGGAGATGATTGCGCCGTCCATCGAAATAGAGTCGAAAGACGGGCGACTTGCTCGTGTTCTAGACTCAGGCTCAGCATCAGCGGATTGCTTGCCAACTGGAATTGGATCATCCTCTAGCTTGAGCTCACTTGCAGAAAACATATCGGCCAAGTTATAGCGTGTGTCTTGAGAAATCCCACAGTTCACATTTGCATAGTTAGTCCACCCCCCCCCCCACCTTTGGCTGACTCATGCAAGCCATCAACGACGACCTCGCCGAGGCGGTGGGGATCATTTCTGAGCAAGGCTTTGGAAATATCTTCGATTCCGAATAAGAGCTCAAGGATTCTATTGGCAAGTCTAGCGAAAGACTCATAGCGAGCCTTCTCCTTAACCCCAGAGCTCTTCGCGCTGATACAATAAGCGTCCCGTAATCGCAGAACATCCGAATCTGTAGCAATTGTTTTCAATTCTGGATCGATCTTCTCAAGCACGCCTTTGAGCTTATCCGGATCCACCTTCTGGTCAGCGTCACGTAAGCTTTCGATATCTATCTTCGCAAGAGCTGCTAGACAGGGGTCGAGTTCGACCTCGCGAGTAGATGGAAGGTCGACTTTTACGAAGGGCTTGTTCTGATCAATAATAGCGAAGAATACGGGAAGGGGTTTGAGGCTAGGGATAGATCTGAGATGATTGGAATAGGGCGTAATTTTGTCGGCTGGCATCGAAGCCATGGTGGTAAGTAGATAGAGAGGTTCCTGTTTCCGATAGTGACACAGGTGACAGAACGCGTCCGTGTTACGCCACGTGCATATGGAGTCAATTACATAATCCCATCGTATCGCGTTTCTCGATCGCCAACTTCAAGTCCGAATGATTTTGAACGGCAAAAAAAGACCTAATCGCGCATGACGATGCCTACAGCAGCCTGCTAACCCCTGGCTGTCATTTAAATTCGTCGCACTCAGCTATCATGCTACATCCCGATGATTTGCTCTAATATAAGATTTAGAAGAATTCGAGATGTGGTATAATTTGAAACGACCCTACTACCTCAGCCCGACAACAACATATATTAACGTACTTTTTGGAGGTGTTCCAACTTATCCCCGACAGCGTACACGCTATGGATCCGTGCACAGTGGGGCAAATATATGTATGATATACTAAATAAACTTGAACCTCGAGCTGTCAGTAAAATCATGATTACCGTTGGTAAAGACAGAACGCAAATAGTCTGCGACGTCAAATTGGCCGTAATACAAATATCTAAATTTGAAGGTATTATATACATGCTCGATCCGTAGTGTCAGTTTACATATCTGTGAAATAAACATGTTCATTGTAATAAATTATTAGATGCAGCCCATTCGACCGGCGAGATCACAACCTGTAAATGTCTCGTAACTTCTCGTACGTGACGTACCCACCCAAAGTGTTCAACTCATTGACATCATAGGTGCGCTCCTCCACCTCTGTCTCATCAGCGCGCTCCTCCACACCTGTCTCGTCAGTGGGCTCCTCCACATCTGACTCATCGGTCGGATGACCCATAAGTTTCCAGCTGTAACCAGACTGGAACAACCTCACCATAGGGTGAATCCACCTTGTCCTAAGGCCTCTGTAGTGCTCAGTGAAAGGGGGGAAGCCGCCACCACAAACAGACGCTTTGTCCTTCTCCAAAATCCCAAGATCGTGCTCGAACCAGGACGGAAGGGGATTATCATTGACCACTTTGCCCCCAGGACCGTAGCAACATGCGATCCAAATCAGGACATAGAGCATGGACTCCCAATCGAATCGCTCAAGGTGCTCCACAGGTTCATCCGTAAGGAGATCCCGAGCCATGAACGGTCGAGTTCCCGTACGGCTGTTCGATGTTGATTCTTTCGAGTCTTTCAGCTTCGCCAAGTCCCAGTCGTTCAGTACCCCGCAAGCTCGACCACCCTTTCCAAGCCGACACATCAGATTTCCGACGCTGATGTCGCGGTGCATGATACCATGAATCCACAGAAAATGGTGGCCTTTAATTACATCAGTCTGAGGGAATAATCTTTTTCATTCCGCACTACTCACCTTGGAAAATTCCGCGAAAGCATTTCTTAAATTTCTTCAAGTCATCCAGCATGTAAATCGGTATGAGAAGTTCAAATACTATCGTCCGCCACACTCGATTCTCCACACCGTCGACGAACTTCAACAGGTTCAGCCTTTGCCTAAAACAGCCCTCGGCCTCTACGAGGTCATCTTGGTCCTCAGATTCGTAGACTACCGGAAGACAGCCCTCGAGCTTTCCAGCGATTTTATTTTATTTCCTAAATTTGTCATTTTTGTCGAGCTTTTGCAGTATTTCTTGTCCCTTCTCGATAATGACAACTTCAGAAACTCGATTCTTTGGAGGCCAGCTCATTTTCACCGCAACGATCTTCCCGATTCCGATCGGGCATTTCGCCACATTGCCCTCTAGCCTAACTAGCTTGGCCTCGACAACCTCAGTCGCCTTTCCCAGTAATTCGTAATACCCTGTATTAACCAGTCGCCTGATGAAGCGGAAGACTTGGCCCTTGATATACAGACTGAATTGGGCTATGAGGTCGACGCTTTTCGGCTTGGCTTCCTTCTGAGTTATTTTTAAGACAGTACCGCTTTTGGCGATAGGAACCAAAGCGTCAACCTTTGCACGGTCATTTGAAACCAAGCTCGGGCCCTTGTCTTCGTTCCTCGTTATATGCTCTGAGATGCCACGTTCAACTTTGCTCATGTCCATCATGCACTTTAATAGAAGCACGAATCTGAACAAGTCATTGACAAAGTCGAGCGGCTGAGAGGTGCGGATGATGCCCGTGTGGTCATAGTAGCACATCCATATTTTCCCATCAATCACGAGTACGTTGTAAATATGGCGTAGGATGTGCAGATATGAGAACTGCTCGATTGCATAACAAAGACCCTGTACGCAAAGATTCCCAGGAGCTCTATTCGAATCGTTATTGTTCCGCGGTCTCTTGCTACGACTGCCTTCTGTTTCGGTTTCGAATTCCACCGGTAAACTCCTTTTTCTGCCTACGGACGACTCCAATTGCGGATTGATCGATGACATCCTAGACGCTATGTGCTCTCCTGTCATGGTTGACCTCCTCGTACCTCTAGACGATTGCTGAGCCCTAAATATGGACCTAGGGATGGTCTCGCCATGTGTTGGAGCAGAACGGGCAGACGGGCGGTTTGTTTGTGAAACAGACCTAGGCTCAGCATCAGTGGATTGCTCCCCAACCAAGATTGGATCCTCCCCTAGCTTGAACTCTACTGTAAAAGGGATATCGGCCCAGGTATAACGTGTGTCTCGAGAAGTCCTACAGTTCATCCTTGAGTAGTTCTTCCACTTCCCATCTTTAACCGACTCATGCGAGCCATCAATGACGACAACATCAGGTGTCCGAAAGTTGTTTAATACACCGCCGAGTTGGTGGGGATCGTTTCTGCGGAAGGCTATGGGAGTATCTTTGGTTCCGCATAAGAGCTCGATGATTTTATTGGCGAGTCTAGCGAAAAGCCCACACCGAGCCGTTTCTTTGATCCCAGAAGAGCCATTCGCGCTGGTGCAATAGGCGTCCCGCAGCTGCAGAACATCCGAATGTGCAGCAATTTTTTCCATCTTCCCGAGTTCGCCTTTGAGTTTCCCTGACTTGTCAGCGTCGCGTAAGCTTTCGAGATCTATCTTTGCAAGAGCTGCTAGGAAGTGGTCGGGTTCGATCTCGCGAGTGGATTCAAGGTCGACTTTTACGAAGGGCCTGTACTCATCAAGGGTAGCGCCGTATTCAGGACCTTCAACGCTAGTCATAGAGCTGAATTGATCGGAATAGGGCATAACTCCGCTGCCCGACGTCGATGCCATGATAGAGGTTTCCTGCAAATCGACGTAGTGACACGGTTGGACGCGTGATGTTAAATCACGTGCGTGTTGAATTGATTACAGTCACTGCAGTGTGACTGAGTCAGTCAGCGGTCGTTGGGACATTGCAGCTAGGTATGAGCAACATACTGAATGTAAAATTATGATTATGTACACATAGGAGCTGACTATTTCTGCACAAACTTTGGCAGGAAACTGAGCAGATGTGAATGAGATATATCAGCAAAGTAAAGGTCTAGTGAAATCAAGCCTGCACCTCCCAATGGGACAGGTTGTTCCCACGACTTAAAAACACATTGAATACAGTCAATCACCGGTCAATGGGACAGCACCAGTCAATGGGACACCGGGCTGGAGAGTGATATATCCACTCGATTTTCCTCATTATTTTTGCATTCTGCAACCATGCATGTACCTCTGACCTTGAATAGAGTAAGGCAACCTATTTGAATGAAAAATGAGCAAGAAAAAGCAAAATCACCCATAAAATCCTTAGAATGAGATTTCCCAAAAACAGTTAGCAGAACATAAAATGCAAAATATTATACATAGGCAGCTTAATTCTACTGGGTTTCATCACAGCACAAAGCAGCAGCAGGTCAAAAAAATAATCATCACAATCGAAGAGGAAATGGTCAAGAAAAGGCCAAAATGAAAGATGAGGGGCGGCCTCCCAGTCGCCATCAAAGATCATTTTCCTGTTTAGGAAATGCATATTTGTCATTGCATAGCCTCTCCTTCCTCTTTTAGTATTCACTGGTTTTAAAACCTCGTGGAAATAACCCGTCCCATTGAGTGGTGCAGGCTTGATTTCACCGGATTTTTCTTTTCAGCTATATCTCACTCAAATGTGTTCCGTTTCCTCCTAAATTTTGTACAGTGATAGCCAGCATCTAACTGAGCATAAATATAATTTTATATTCAAGATATTGCTCACTGAACTGCGATAATTAGCTTGTCTAGCTCCAGTGTCCCAAAGACCGGTGATTGACTGTACCAAAAGAGGAAGGAGAGGCTACGCGATGACAGATGCGGAATTCCTCAATGGGGAAAGTGATCTTTGATGGCGACGCCGTCCCTTGTTTTGACCTTTTCTCTACTATTTCCTCTTCGATTGCGATGAAGTTTTTTTTTGATCCGTTGCTGCTTTGTGCTGCGACGAAATCCAGTAGAATTAAGCTTTTCGTGTATAATACTTTACGTTTTACATTCTGCTAACAGTTTTAAGCAAATCTTTGTTCTAAAGATGCTATGGGTGATTGTGCTTTTGTCTTGCTCATTTCTCATTTAAATAGGTTGCCTCACTCTACTCAAAGTCAGAGGTACATTCTTGGTTTCAGAATGCAAAAATAATGAGGAACATTGAGTGGATATAGCACTCTCTAGCCCGGTGTCCCATTGACTGGTGATTGACTGCATATGTAATCGCACTGTCTGCGGTTCTTGCCAGCAAATCTTTTCGGAATTCCGTTAGATACAAATTTAGCATCCTTAAACTGTGCTCTAAATTTGGTGATAAAATAAAGGCTTACTTTAGATTTATATATTTATATAGCAACATGACTGTGCTGCCACTTCCAAGTTGGATGATCTTTTGTGAACAACCATGCTTAGCGAGTTTTGGGAATAGTTTACTTTTTCATGCCGGAGGCTTATAGTGCAAATAAGAGATTTTAACAAGATTTTCTCTCATATAAAAACCAGAAGAATAAAAGGAAGACATAGCAGGAACCATGCACAATTTGAAACGATCCTAGCGTCGGCCCGACAACAATATTAACGTCATTTTCGGAGAAATTACAAGTAGTCCCCGTAGCCTGCCGTCCATGCTATGGAGCTGTGCGCAGGGGGGGGTGGGGGTGGGGGAGCGATGTATGCGCGGTATACTGAATAAGTTCAGTTTATATAGTGCATACATAACCCTTAAGGCTGTGGATAAATTCATGATTACCGGTTGACGAGGGCAGACTCAACGCGAGTAGACTCCCAACGTCAAATTGGTCGTAATTCATAATACAAATATCTAAAATTGAAGCTATCATATACTTGATCTAGATTCTACACAGCATGTCAGTTCATACATCTATCAGATAAACGCGTCCATTAAAACAAATTCCTAGGTGCAGCCCATACGGCGAAGTTATGATATGTAAATTTCTCGTAGTTTCTTGTAAGTAACGTGCCCGCCCAAGGTCTTCGAGTCGAATGTATCACTCATGGTCATGGACTTCTCTTTAGCTTTCTCGAGTGCTCGTTCATAGATGGCTTTCGCTTTGTAGCCAGACGCGAACAAGTTTAGCATAGGGTCAATCCAACTCGTAAGCTCTTCGTAGTGCTCGGTGAGGGGGGGATATATGCAACCACAAACAGCCGTTTTGTTGTCCTGCAAAGTCTCAAGGTCGTGCTCGAGCCATTTCAGAAGGGCACTGGGCTTTTTCAGAACGCCTCCAGATCCGTAGCGACATGCGATCCAAACCAAGACATAGAGCATGGACTCCCAATCGAATCGCTCAAGGTGCTCCACAGGTTCATCCGTAAGGAGATCCCGAGCCATGAACGGTCGAGTTCCCGTACGGCTGTTCGATGTTGATTCTTTCGAGTCTTTCAGCTTCGCCAAGTCCCAGTCGTTCAATACCCCGCAAACTTCATCATCCTCTCCAAGCCGACACATCAAATTTCCGATGCTGATGTCGCGGTGCATGATACCATGATCCCACAGGAAATGATGCCCTTGGAAATAAAATCAGTCTGAGGGAACAATCTTTTTCGTTCCGCACTACTCACCTTGGAAAATTCCGCGGAAGCATTTCTTAAATTTCCTCAAGTCGTCCAGCATGTAAATCGGTATAAGAAGTTCAAATACTATCGTCCGCCACACTCGATTCTCCACACCGTCGACGAACTTCAACACGTTCAGCCTTTGCCTAAAACAGCCCTCGGCCTCTACGAGGTCGTCTTGGTCCTCAGATTCGTAGACCACCGGAAGACAGTCCTCGAGCTTTCCTTCGATGCCGTTGTTTTTCTTGTAATCTTCGTCTTTTTCATCGAGCGTTTGCAGTATTTTTCGTCCCTTCTTAATAATCTCGACTTCAGAAACTCGACTCTTTGGAGGCCAGCTCATTTTCACCGCAACGATCTTCCCGATTCCGATCGGGCATTTCGCCACATTACCCTCTAGCCTAACTAGCTTGGCCTCGACAACCTCAGTCGCCCTTCCCAGTAGTCCGTAAAACCTTGCATTAATCAGGCGCCTGATGAAGCGAAAGACTTGGCCCTTGACAGACAGACCGAATTGGGCTATGAGGTCGAAGCTTCCTGGGGTGGCGTCTTTTTGAGTCGCATTCAAATCAGTGTCGGCCTTGGCGATGGGAGCCGCCGTGTCGGCCTTTACGACATCGCTGGTATCGTTTGAAATCGAGCTCGACGCCATGTTCATGTCATCGATCTTCACCATTTGCTCCGAGACGCCACGTTCAACCTTGCTCATGTCCATCATGCACTTTAATAGAAGCACGAATCTGAACAAGTCATTGACAAAATCGAGCGGCTGAGAGGTGCGGATGATGCCTGCGTGGTCATAGTAACAAATCCACATTTTCCCGTCAATCACGATCGCGTTGTAAACATGGCGTAGGTTATGCAAATACGAAAACTGCTCGATTGCATAACAAAGTCCCTGTTCGCAAACTTCCACAGGAGCTCTATTCGAGTTGCCATTATTCCGCCGTCTCTTGATACGACTGCCTTCGGTTTCGGCTTCGCTCTCCACCGATAAACTCCTTTTATCGCCCGTGAACGATTCCGATGGTGGATAAAAGACATTGTGGGTGGGCTCAGACTCTATGTCCCTTCCCGCCCTGTTTGACCCTCCTCTGCCTCTGGACTTAGACATTGTGACCGGTTGCCGGGCTCCAGATTTTTTTTGACTAGATTTTTTTCCAAGATGGGAGGGGCCCGCCTCCGTAAGCGGCTCTGTAAAAATATATCTAGATGCGGATAGAGGACCCGAGTCTGACGGCCAGCTACCCGGTACGGCAGCCACCCCGTCTGGCAAGGAGCTGAAATGAGGAGTAGATGATGCGCTGGCTCCAAGAATGAATTCGCCGTCTACCGGATTAGAGCTGACAGACCGGCGGCTTGTTCGTGGAACGGACTCGGGCTCAGCATCAGCGGATTGCTCCTCAACCGGGATTGGATCCTCCCTTAGCTTGAACTCGATCGTAAACAAGACATCGGCCCAGGTATAACGTGTGTCTCGAGAAACCTTACAGTCCAACCTCGAGTAGTCCTGCCACTTCCCACCTTTAACCGACTTATGCGAGCCATCAATGACGACAACATCAGGTGTCCGAAAGTTGTTTAATACACCGCCGAGTTGGTGGGGATCGTTTCTGCAGAAGGCTATGGGAATATCTTTGGTTCCGCATAAGAGCTCGAGGATTTTATTGGCGAGCCTAGCAAAGGGCCCATAGCGATGCAGTTCTTTGTTCCAAGAAGGGCCTTTCGCGCTGCAATAAGTGTTCCGTAACTGCAGAACTGTCGGATTTGTAGCAATTGTTTTCATATCCGGATGGATCTTCTCAAATTCGCCCTTAAAGATATCCGGATCCACCTTCCGGTCAGCGTCGCGTAGGCTTTCCATGTCCATCTTCGCAAAAGCTGCTAGGAAGTGGTCGAGTTCGACCTCGTGAGTGGATTGAAGGTCGACTTTTACGAAGGGCTTGTTCTCATCGAGGGTGGATTTATATATAATACCCTCGACGTTCTTCGCAGAGCTGAGATGCTTAGAGTGGGGTGTAGAGAACAGAGCTGGAGCTGATACTACCGTCTTTGCCGCCATGACGGTAGATAGAAAGGTGCTGCAATTGTGGCATCGACACTGAGTTGACAAGTGGACGCGTCGTGCCAGGTCACGTGCGTGTTGAAAAACTGATTACGTACTATAATCGCGTCGCACGCCCCTTCCTCCTACTCTCACCTCCACTCAATCTAACTATTTAAATTCTCGCAAGTATCAAGTAAACGTAGTCCTACTCCGAGTAAAAAAAAACCGAAATAATGTATGTTTAGGCAAACGTTTAGGGCGAAGGCAGTATCATTTCAATGTAATTCGGGGGAATCAGTAACATATGTACGTCTTTTCTTTCCAACTTCAACGTGCAATCTCGCCTGCTGCGTATAAAATACGGGCGGGGAGGGGTCGCACCGCTTACTGCGACCTTTTCAAGCCGATGCTGGACCGTACGGTCAAACGTACTGTTGTACTGGGTGAACCACCCTATTATGTGACATAGCCAAGCAACTTGCCGTCTCTTCTCAGGTCTAATAATAAGACTATCTTTCAGGCGAGATGACCACAGTTCTACGATTGGCTGAAACGCTGGTAGCGCCACGCCCACTGTTAGTGTCTGATATGCAATTTGGTGCAATTTTGATGAACGCAGGAAATCTTACGGGACCGTGATCTGTACACGTACTTTCTAGCACTAGGCCTGATGTTCAATGTATCACTGGCAGTATCATGAACAGGTAACAGATGGCGGCCGATGCGTATCCCTCCCTCCCGATCCGATCCCAACTTTCACGGATTACGAAATTGGATGATCCAGGACGGTGCGATAAGCTGAAGTTCAGCCCGGA
>JAKOPK010000727.1:0-10246 GCA_024195185.1 Coniferiporia weirii
CTTGGCCAGAGCAGTTGTGGGGATGGGTACCCAGAGAGTTAGGGGGCAATGTGGCTGTGCTTGGGAGGAGATGATGGTGGTCAGAGAAGAAGGGGTGATGTGGCTAACGTCTTCTTAACCGCAGCTTGTATTAAGATTCGAGATTACGTTTTCGAATAGTGGGGCGGGCACACGGGGGCGTTCGTGCCGATACAATGCCTTGTTAGTTTACTATCACATTTATCGTTCTTATGCTAATTTACTTATCGTTCTTTGTAACTAGTTTGTGAGGCATACAATGAGTAATGAACTACGCTTTCCGTTTTATTCGTAACCAGTGGACATCCCGGGACACGAAAACGTCTCGGAGTATCGTGTCCTTCTTATCTATTAGCCGAGCGACTCCGCCGGCTCGCTAATCTCAACAGCTACCCCCTAACAATACACATATATATTATGTCAGTCTGCGGAGCAATGGAGTAGCTAGCTATATGATGAAAAAATCGAACATGGGGGAGGGGTATTTAAAAAGCGCCCTCATTGACACCGTATTCTTGGAGCAATATTAGTAATGGCTCGGAAATTATTGCAGGCACGTTCCCCGAACTCAGGAACTTGATAACTAGGAAGAATGACTGTAGAAACGGATGCATCCATTTTTAACCTCGTAGCTTTGTCTCACAAATCATGAGATATTCAGGCGCCCCAGAACTTCGCCGATATTTTTTGCTCGAGTATAATCCCGTTAAGCGAAAAAATCGATACGACGATGTCGATATGTCGTTCACCGCACAACAGCTTTACCCTGTCCAGTAAAGCAGGCTGAATTGGAGTCAATGTTGCCTCGCGCGAGGGTCTCCGTCTGAAATAGATTCGGAGAATGCGCAGTTCTGGCCAGGTGTCGCTTGAGATTAAGTGGTGCAACAGGGTATCGATGTCCTCTAGCTGAGTAAATGATTCTAAAATACTCGGATCTCCGATTTGGAGCGAAAGCTCTTTCACAGACTGTGGCACGCTTCGCAAAAGAGCTTCTGAGGGAGACTCTTTCAGCCCAATAAATAATCTACTCAGCGTTCGAGGGCACCGATCCAGGAACCACAAAAAACGATCTTGCTTGCCGAAGAACAGACTGCCAATATATAACGTCCCTAATCGAGGAAACATGGGAAATAGGTGCTTGACTCTCTCAAAGGTTACATCGTCGTCCGTCAGAGCGCTCCATTGGAAGTTCATGACAAGAGTGCTAAGGAAGAAATCGCCGAACGGGCCGCGTGTCCAAATGAGATGCAAGTCGATGTTTAAAGGGAGCCCACCCTCGAAGGATAGACGAGGGCTGTGCAGATGCAGCATCTGAAAGGACGGAGAAGGTTGGTATGGAATGAATTCAGGAGGCAACCCTTGGCATGGGGTTCCTTGCACATCCCAGAACCTGAGCGTTAGATTTCTAAGGGAGGGCATGGAAATAGCTGCACAATAGTGTGAGGCGAGTAAATTTGGGCCTTCTTGAAAACGGCTCGGTGTGAGGATCAATTCTTTCAACGAATTAAGCGAAGCAAGCGTGGTTTTAAACAGATCTTCTGGGAGAAAGGTGCTATCGAGGACCCAGACGAATCTGCGTAGACCAGTCATTTGCTCTGCGAGCGCGATGTTTAGCGTCTTCACAACAGGGATTGTATTAATACCTAAATTGCGAGGGGGATCAAAAAGGAGATTGCGAGTCCATGGCCCCACTGACGGATTAGAGAGGAATTGCTTCAGTACTTTATTTCTTTCGGTGTAACAGAGGACCATCGTACGACCCAAGGCCCGGCGCGCAGGGCGGGTCCAGCGTCGCTGGACGAGGGTGAGGTTCCTAAGGGTCTCTTTTGCATAGTATCTCTCGATAACCAGGGATGGATCTGTATCTTGAACCACTCCACCCATCCAGTCAATGACCTCTTCCAAAACGGGCGGGACCGAGCTTGGCGTTATCTGAGGTTGTACTTCCAATATTTCGTCGGTCCGTCGGTCTTTTCCTGCCCAGGCATCCTTAGCGTCTTCCACGGCGGTCAAATGGCTGTATCTTGACTGATGAATGTATATGTCCTCCGTTTTACGCGGAGTCATTTCAGATGGATGAAAGGACTGATCGTTGATAATAAAGAAAATGGCGTCCATCAGGTCGGGGCTAGCATCGTAAACTAGAGCGAGACTTGCGATCATGGCATCAGAGCGAGATGAAAATGGGATGTACCCGTCACGTAGCCGGTCAAAAGCCAAGTTCCCAAGAAAGTCAGCTCGATCACCCATACCGTACGCGCTCAGCCAGACAAATAGGCAGTACGAAATGGATGCAGCGAACTCGGAAGTATTGTCCGCGAGCTGACTCAGGTTTGTAGACACGTTTCGGGAAAATCAGACATTCTGTAAACGACCGTGAGGAGAATTCGAAACGTACTCACAGATGATGGAAGCGAGTAAAACGTTATGACTGCAATAATCGTACGAGAATACAGTCGATTTTCTCATAATGCATTAGCTAATGGTGCATAATAGCTACTAATGCATAGAAAATGGTGGGGACGAGGTCCGTCCCTGCCAATTATGCACAAAAACCTGGTTTCGCATAATGCATAAGCTTTTGGGGATGATATGCATTAATGGGTGGCCATTTGGGGCTATTTAGGTCTTAACTTTATGTTAGATGGGTCAGAGCCTTATGGTCAGCAACCCTTATTTGGGTACAAAACCTTTCTAAAATTACCCAAATCGTAACAGGGTAAATATTTTCATTCAGTTAATTGAGCTTTTTAATTTACTTCCCCTTTTAGCTGCATGCTATCGACAAATGTAGTAATAACTGTTACGCTTTAGTCACATTATTAGGTAGTTTGTAATAATGTCACAAACTGTCACGTAAATGTGACATGTACTGATGAATAATACCTGATAATGCATAGAAAATGCCGGGGACGACCCAATGCATTATGAGAAAGTCGACTGTACTTTTGAATGAGGTCACAGGCGTGACTGTCATTTGTGACTCCAACTCATTATCCTCCGGAGAGTCGGCCCGGGAGTCCGTCTATATGGCTGTGATGTACCGCTGCCGATTTACAAAGGGATGCAACATGTCGATGACACAGGGAAACTAATCTCGGAACTTGGAATATGGGTTAATTATGTACGGCATTCGAGATGGAGAATATACTAACGAAGCGAGTGAACACCAAAGACAATTCACTCCGTTACAGATCTGCTTCACCACGAACCTGTACTTCGTCCACGATTTTCCTCTTTTGCACTCTCCCAAAGCAACGTGGGTGGTGGCATAACCTTCCTAGTGGATTTGAAGAAAGTCCGCTGTTCCTACTTCTCCAACTAAAGGTGACCCATGGATCCGCTGACATGTCGCCGTCTTGGTGGAACGGAGTCATTGGTTAGGCTATCAGCAGGAAACACTATCTAACATTAGAGGGGAGTTCTGTTCCCGAAGAGTACCATTAGTATTCTCGAAAATCGGATTTGCTCTGATGCAACATAAATTAACGCAGATAGGTTCATCAGGTCACTCGATAGTTAAGAACGACGACCGGCGTGAAGGAATGCGTCCTCACTAGTAGAACAATCTCCTATCGCGCGGGACGTGTAGGATATCCAGGTGCTTCATGACTTCGTTCATATACATGGATTCGATGTTGCTGTGAATGTACGAGTCTAGCGAGTAAACGGACACGACGAAGTCTATATGGCGTTCACTGCACAGTACTTTCACCCTGTCAAGTAAAGAAGATGGAGTCGAAACCGCTGCCGCTTCAGGCGGCACACCCGGTACGGATTGAGAGCGTGCAAAATAGATTCGGAGGGTACACAGCTCTGGCCAGGTATCATCTGAGATTAAACGGTACAGTAGGGCATCGGTTTCCTCCAGATGTGCGGGCGATTCCAAAACACATACATTTACGAATTGTAGCGAAAGCTCTTTTACAGACCGCGGAACGCCTCGCAAAAGGATCTCCGAAGGAGGTTCCTACAATCCAATAAACAACCTACTCAGCGTTTTCGGGCACCGGTTCATGAACCACAAAAAACGATCTTGCTTGCCGCCAGTCAAGCCGCCGATAGATAACGTCTCCAGCTGTCGGAGCAGAGGGAAAAAACGCCCACACCTTTCAAAGGTTACGTCGTCATCGTCATCACCTCTTGGCGCCCTCCAATAGAAGCTCAGGAGAATAGTGCTGAGAAAGAAGTCGCCGAACGCGCTACGTGTCCAAACAAGACGTAAGCTGACATCATTGTTGGGCTTATTCTCGAATTTCAGACGGGGGTTATCCAGATGCAGTGCCTGAAAAGATGGAGAAGGCTGATGCTGAGCGATCTCTGGAGGCAATCTCTGACAAGGTGTTTCGGGCGACTCCCAGCCTCTGAGTGTAAGGTTCTTAAGAGAGGGCATGGAAATAATCGAACGGTAGTGCGAGGCCGTCAATGTTTGTCCTCTTGAGTAATCATCGGCAGTAAGGACTAACTCGGTCGTCGAGCTAAGCAAAGCAAGGGTGTTTCCAAAGAAATCCGTTGAGAGCGCAGTACTATCGAAGGACCAAACGAACTTGCGCAGACCCGTCAGTTTCTCTGCGAGTAGGATATTCAGCGTCTTCACAGTCGTGCTGATATCTGAGCTTCGAGGGAAAGAGCTGCCAGGAGAAAAAAGGAAACACCGGGTCCATGGCCCATAGTACGGATTTGCCAGACAGGACCAAAGTAATACTTCTCTTTGATTACTCTGTAGGAACACCCACCGACCCAATGCTCGTTGTGCGGGGTGAACCAAGCGCGTCCGGACGAGGGTGAGACTTCTAAGAGTCTTCCTCAAAGTGCGTCTTTCATCCTGGGACATATCTCTGTCTTCAATCGCATCATCTATCCAGCTGACGACTTCTTCCAAGACAACCAACGCAGCTGGGCTGGGTGCTGCAGGAGCATGGGAATCCAGCCCTTCCATTACATGCCCGCTTGTTTCCAAAACGGGGTTCCTAGTATCTGATGTATCGTTTGGAAGACCGCGCTTGGATGCATGAAGATATATGTCCTCCGTTTTCCGCAGCGTCATCTCAGACGGATCGAAGGAGCTGTCCTGGATAATGCGAAATACAGTATCCATAGTATCGGGGTTAGCACCGCATGCTAGTGCGAGGCTTGCGATCATGGCATCAGAGCGAGTCGGAAACAAGACATATCCTTTCAGGTCTTCGTTGTAAGCCGAGTTCCCAAAATAACATTCTTGTCGGTCTACGGACGCGGTCATGGACATTGGAAGTCGAAATGGTTCGTTTCGTTAACGAAAATGACCGCGTTGGTTTGTCTGGGGATTAGCCTGCAGCGACAATTAGGCATACACTAGCAATCATTATGGGACTTCAAGCTGGGTTGCTTACGGGCAAGAAGCCGCGAGGCGCGGATAACAGCTCTCCTGGTACAGTGGTAATCTGGGAAACAAGAGGGGGGACTTTGGCGCGTGAATATTCCCAAGTCGAAGGGACACGAAAGTGATCACTACACGCTGGCAGACTTTTGCGGTCATTACCTTTTTTGGATATAATAATGACGTAATCGTCAATTCAAGTAAAACCAACGGCTACTGGCACTCAGGGTGGTCCGTTTACCTTTGGCAAAGTTCGTATTGGTGAGCGGTGAGTTTCAAATCTACCTCAAACGGAGGCACACTTTCTTATTCTTCCAAGTTTCGTGTCGCCAAACGGAGGACCACACACTAGGCATGTTCCTCCCCTGCGGGTTGCCTCACGTTCTCCGCCCAGGCCGCTGCTGCCCGAGTCAATCTCATAACCGTCGTTCGAGTTCACCGCGACCCATACACATCTTCCCACCGGCCTCACTCCCTGTGCCCTTCTGTTCATAACGCATCAAGCACATTATGTTGAAAAGTCGGCTTTCCATAAAGACCTTGACTGCTATGTTTCGTTCCCATCCCGCTCCGACGCAATGATCGCGAGCCTTGCGCTATCTCACAAGATCGGCTCTGCAGTGATGGATATCATATTTCTCATTACCAGTGACCATTCCTTCAACCCTTCGGAGATGACTCTAAGGAAGACGGAGGACATATATATTCATCTGCTCAAACGCAGTTTCACGGAGACAGGTCTCGAAAGTAACACACCGGAAATCCACAACCGAATGATTGAATCGGCAACCAATCTTCCCCCTACGACACACAAGTCGATACCGCCAATTATCTTGGACGCAGTCATTGCCTGGATAGACGAATCGAGTGAAAACAGGACTTTTGAACTGAAACATATTTTGAGGAACCTCGCCTTCGTCCAGCGTCGCTATTTCCAATCCGTGCGTCGGGTTCTAGGCAGAAGATTATACATAAAAGAACGCTGCGGTAGAAAGGGCCTTTTGAGGCACTGCCTTGCTAACCCGTCTGCCGGGCCATGGACCCGACAACTTTATCTTGGCATCTCTATCCCCGATAATGCCGCCCCAACCATGAACACCCTTAATGTCGCTCTTACGAAGCGCATCACGGGCCTGCGCGAGCTCACTTGGGCCTTTAGTGATTCTTTGCTCTCGACAGATCTATTAGTGAATACGTTTGAATTGCTCGGGTCAGTCAATGAGTTCGTACTTGGGCTTAAACCGTCATTAACGGATAAAGGAGTTTCGGCTTCGCATCATCGCTCGATTATCTCCATGCCTTCACTTAAAACCCTCAAACTGCAACACTGGGACATACCTTCCATGCTCGATGTCTCTTGCGAAGGGCTACCCCACTGGTTCGACCCACTCAAGCCTTCTCCCTTCTTCAGAATGCTACATCTATACAAACCCCGTTTTCGATTCCAAAACTTGCGTTCATATGAGGTCCAATTTCAGCTTTTCTGGACACGCGATTCGCACGACACTTTTTTCCTGAGCACGCTCGTAGTACAGTTCCCTCGCGGCTTGCAAAGAGGAGAATTACAAGAAGTATGTGGATGTCTGTTACCCTTACTTCATCGACTGGAGGTGCTGTACATCGAGGGGCTACGGCGCGACCAGGAGGAGTATCTCCTGTGGTTCCTTGATCGTAGCTCGAAGACGCTACGCAAGCTATCTTTCCAGTCAATAATCTGTCCCTCGGAGGCTGCTCTGCGAAGCGTATCGCGGACTATAAGGACACTTTCACTCCACTTAGGAGACCACCAGATTTCAGAGGCGATAAACCGATGGGAAGACGTCGATGCGCGGCTACACGGGCTGATATCAAGTGATATATGGCCCGAACTAAATACCCTCAATATCTCCTTTTCATACAAGACCAACCTCAATATTTACTCTACATACGAGTCCGCGAGTGAGATTATTCTACAATTGTCCAATAATCTACCGAGAATCAAGGCACTATGTAAGGAGCGGCACATCGAAGTGACCTTAACTAAGTCCCATGGTCACGAATGCTTGTACGAGGAATATAAGGCCGGAATTTTGGAGGGATTGGATATTATGGAGTCCGTGGATTTGTTCATGGAATAACGCTGTGTTAAGCTCGTGTGCGGTTGGATGGGCAGTCCACGGGATTTGGGATCGAAAAGGGCTCTGTAACGTTGCACCACTTTCGTGATCTTTCTTGGGAGCCAAAATCAGAGTTTTTGTTATAAAGGACTGTAGCCCCATTACGCGGGAAAAGGCTGGTTCGGGCGAGGAGTTGCAGCCGGGGCTAGTCCTTTGAACATACAGTGGCGGGATATCGTAACAGTAGATCGTGGCAGAAATCAATACAGGACGCATTAGCCAATATATTAATGGTGAATTTTGTCTGGCTCGATTTCGATAGTCCATAGGAGTGGGAAGATGGAGAACTACCATATGGTGATTGCCCATGAGTCGTGGCGGTACCTGCTCCGAGTTATACCCTCGAACGAGTCTTCATCCTATCCACAATGCACATAGTGTATCCAAAGTCACGACCTATTCTGTCTTTGCACTCCTGATGCTAAAGTAGTCGTGTCGTGTATGGTCCTTCCAAACAGGTCGGGCGAGTTGCTTAGGTCGATTTGCGTGCGTTGTGTCGGCGCCGAGGTCTAATTTTGGCTTTCTCTCCTTTGAGCTAATATGTATATGAAAATGATCTGATTGAGACGCACCTGCAAGCTGTGGCTGCAGTGCTGTATATTCCAGTTCGGACGTAAAGATGATCTCGACCAAGCGGCTCCAGCTGTATCATAATGGTCATAACAAGAGCCCCAGAACGTCATATTTATGCTGGAGTAATCCCACCATTTGAACGACGTCCATTCCAGTTTCTGTAGTGTGCAACCATAGGAATATTGAAAGGCCGCAGCGCGGATTGGTAGTTTGAGACCAATATAAATTACAGCTGGCGGGAGTCATGATAGGAAGACATTGCTAGCCTTCTGCCTAAGCCACTGGTACTTGCCGATTACAGCTTACTCGAACGGTAGCAGAAGACGGTAGGATCTGTTCAAATTCATATGAAAGATTTCTTGCATAAAGTCGTGCACTACATTGACGCCATCTGACCCGGTCTCTGACGGGGCCCCGGGCCACTGGCAGTCTTACAAATTGAAACGACTTGATAGGCGACGCTTTATAAAATAACGAGTATTGTACAGTTAGCGAGCCAACCTGTCACGGAGATACTCCAGCGGACACACCTTGGACTTCATTTATTCACGGCGGTCAAGTACTGCATGCACGATCACCCCTCTCCCTCTAACCACCACCATCTCACCAAAGCTGCCCTGGCTACCCCTACCCCGAGCCCGCTGTTGTTGTTGAGCTCTGTCGCTCCACTCAGCCTTCCCCCCCCCCTTGCGTCTACACAGTGTCTTTGTTACACTTTCGTCTTTTACCACTCATCCACTTCCCTTCCCTGCGCCCTCTACTACCTTTTCCTCCTTTCTCCCCATGGCTCACCCTCCCAACACACCCCAATGGTCCGAGTTTGGACCCACCCCAACCAACTCTGCCCCCTCCAGTCAACCTCCTTTCTTGTCCCCACCTCAGTGGCCTTTGCCTGGTGGCACGGCTTCCACCTCCATTGACCTGTCCTACCCACTAGCTGCCACCCCTGTTTTCCCCTCCCCCACTGCCGCCCACAACCCCCTTATGGACACCTCTGTTACCCCCCGGCGGGCTCCTACCCGCAGCTCTTCGCACTCCGCCCTCTCGTACCATTCCCCCACCCCTGGCGGGGCCTCTCACCAGGCGTCTTCTTCCCCCTCCCCCATCGCCTCCTTCCATGGCGACCCTGCGGAGCCTTTCGATGCTAACGTCCCCTTCGTGCCCTACACCCTGCCTGCCCTCTTCTCTCACGCCCTTCCCAATTCGCAGTCCCAGGAGGAATTCATCTCCCACGCCAACCAGGTGTTTCAGGCCACTCTGCCTGCCCTCTTCCGCCCCCTTGACTCTGATCACTGGGCCCAGGCGGCCCATGACTCGATTCTCACCATCCACCAGACCATCCCCTCTTCTTTCGAACCCCCCACTTTCGCCGTTCGCCACGACCTCCTTCGCATCCTTCACAACCTTGTTGGCGCCCTGGACCCCGCTAACATCTTCGGCAGCCTCTCCCACTTCCACCCCTCTCGCCCCTCTTCCCCCGACCCCTTTTCGTCATCCCACATGGCCCCTTATGCCCCTGCGCCCTCTGGGCCTACCCCTGCCGCCTCCTCCATTCAGGACATGCTCCTTCGCCTTGAGGTTAACCTTATGGCCCAGTCCCACACCCACCTCTCCACCCTCCAGGAACTCCTGACTGACCGCATCCAGAGACTTGAGGACTGTGTCCTCCACCCTGCTACCAGTCCCCGTGCCGCTACCCCGCCGCCCCCCCACCAACCACCTGTCCTCTGCTGGGCCGATGACCCTGACCTTTCCGACCCCCCCTTCCACCTTGACTCCCCGGACCCGGACGGGCCTCCCATCTACCCTCCCGCCTCCTTCGCTCAATCCCTACGTGGGAATCGGGGCCCTCGTGGTCTCCACCCCCTTGCCGCCCGGCCCCCTCCATTCTCCCGCCGCACCCTTCAGGAGTGCAACCATGCTGCCCGTGACGCCGCCGCCAGCGCCACTGCCCTTGAGCATGGCGACTCCTCCGCCCCCCCCTCTGCTGCACCCTCTCTACCGCCCGTCCCGGCTTCTCTCCCCTGGACCGCCACCCTCCCCCCTCCCACTCTGCCTGCCGGGCCCCCTGACCCTGTCCCCCTCCCCCGTGCTCGGAATACGGTGCGCACTCGACCCTCTGGCCCCCCCACCGCCCCCC
>JAKOPK010000728.1:0-10244 GCA_024195185.1 Coniferiporia weirii
TCGTTTGAGCCAATTCAGTTGTTGGCGGGTTAATGAGCAGGTCACCGTAACCCGCACCCTCGACTGCGCTTCGGATTTGGAAATTCCAAAGCTTATAATTGGATTGTCCATCCAATTTCTCGATTCCGTCGAAGAATTTCTGGATCTCCGCCAATTTAGATGCCATGTCTGACTCATCTTCATTATTTTCAGTTTCATTATGATCAGATGGCGGAGGTGACTCACGTGATGGTGGTCCTGATTCTCTTTTAACATAAGGGTTTTCATTAATAAAATTTTGTTTTTCTTCGTTAGTTTGTAGTGAATTGTACGTACGTAGACGATTGTCAAGTTCTGAATAATTTCCGAGGTCGTTTAAACCTATGTTTCGCAGATCATCGGCTAAATCTCTAGTAGCTGATGCTCTCATTAGCATTTGCGTGATTTCACTGCCTTTTTCGAATTGACTTACTCTGGCTTTTATTCGTTCGGTGTTACCTTTAGTAATTATTTTGTAGGTTCAGCATTGCTTGATAAGTAATATAAGCTCACGTGTTTTTAGTTCGGCTGATATTCGGGCTTCGATGTCTTGAACTGTATGTGCCTGTGTATAATTTATTTTTAATTCAGTTGCTCTTTTTCTCGCATCATTTAAGGCTACACGCTCATCTCGTTCACGTACTTGTTTTTGTAACTCGGTTTCAGGTTCTTTGCCTTTGGCTGAACCAGCGTTCGATGATACGTCTGAGGACATTATAACGTTATGACGTTAGAGGGAGTCAAGGCTCATAACCTCTTAAATTTATAAACGTACTGAGTGAGGTGCTCAGTTGCAGTGGTAGAAGTGGGGGCGGAAAGATATCAGTATAAACCGATGATATTTCATAGGAGATACCAGCCTCCTTATATATACATATTGTGGTAATACTTTATATAATCGTTACTGTAAAGTTATACTTCTTATAGTTAAGCGGGCGTGAGTAACGTGATCAAGGTTAGCTCTGCTCCACTATTGCGTGCTATTGCGTTATCGTTACGTTATCTTGTTATATTCGTTTATTTATATTTAATAGAGTAGGCAACAGGCCTCACCCATTCTGAATGGCCTATGAGGGGCTCTCCCACTGTGCTCCTGGTCTGGGCATCCCAGATCCTCAATGTCTTATCAAGTGAGCCAGACACAATATGCCTTCCATCAGGGGAGTAGGCAATAGACCAGACAGAGCCTGAATGGCCTGTGAGGGGCTCCCCCACAATGCTCCCAGTAAGAGCATCCCAGATCCTCAGGGTCTTGTCTAATGAGCCAGATACAATATGTCCTCCATCACAGGAGTAGGCAACAGATATGACAGAGTCTGAATGGCCTGTGAGGGGCTCTCCCACAGGACTCCCAGTCTGAGCATCCCAGATCCTCAGGGTGTTGTCATCTGAGCCAGACACAATATGCCTTCCATCAGGGGAGTAGGCTGGAAGCCAACCAGGAGTTGGCAACACTAAAGTTCAGCCTAGGACAGAAAGGACAAAGGTGTCTTTGTTGCTGTCAGATAGACTACATACATTCCATGCTATAACTACTCACCTTTGTTGCTGTCAGATAGACTGAGGCAACAAAGGTGCAGAAAGTGGACAGGAATAGTGAGGGAATTATGTAAGTGTAGATCTGTACAGTCTGAAGGATATCCAATCATGTGACTGATGGTCCGGCACGTGCAATAGTCCGATGCATGCAGAAGTCCGATGGTGCAGTGAGTGTGTTGGCTACACTGGTGTGAGGAATGGCTCCATCGGTCTGTCTCCAGTCTGATGGTGTGCGTTGGACTGTCTTCTGTCCAACAGTGTGTCTCTAGTCCAACGGTGTGTGTTGGACCTGCCAGTGTGTGCATCAGAGTGTGCACGCATTGGAGTAGTAAGCCCTGGGCTTACAACCACCCCCCTTACCAATACCTGCTGATCCCACTATGCTTCCTTTTCAATCAGTCTTGATGGACTTCATCACCGACCTACCCTTATCCAATGGCTATGACTCCATCATGGTCATCATCGATCACGACTCCTCAAAAGGAATTGTCCTTATCCCATGTACCAAAACTCTCGATGCACTTGGGACAGCCAAACTCTACCATGACAATATCTATTGCTGCTTTGGACTTCCCCATCGCATCATCTCCAACTGAGGACCCCAATTTGCATCTCAAGTATTTCAAATGCTGTGCACATGCCTCAGCATTAAGTCAAAACTCTCCATGGCCTACCACCCTCAAACCGACAGACAAACTGAACACATGAACCAAGAAGTAGAAGCATACCTCCAGATCTACTGCAGAACATTGCCGCATGCCTGGGCTGACTCACTCACTGATCTAGAATTCTCACACAACATTCAAATCCATTCAGTTACTAAAACCTCACCATTCAACATCATCCTCAGATATGACCCCATCCCTATACTGTTAAGTTCAACAGTTCGAGGAGTACTCCGGGTTACGGATACGTTGTAGATGAAGTCAGTGGTGGATTTGGATAAGGTGTACGATGAAGATGGTTACGACGATGTACTTGGAAAGGCACATATGGTAGGCGTGCCGGTGGAGAGTCGGGTTACGACGGAGGGCATGCTGGACTCGAGGGTGAGCAAATGAGCTTGTAAGAACAAAGAGCATAAGCTTAAGGCTATATGCTCAGCGAGGTACAGCTTATATAGACCTATGGAATGTAGCGGAACGAAGTGGAAGGTATGTCAGTGGAGGTGTAGTAGAACATGGTGGAAGCGCATGGAAGGGGATGACTGAGCATGGTACATGATCAGTAAGTGCGACAAGGTCATGGGACGTACTAGAGGCATATGGGGTTAGGAGTTGGTGGAGAGTGCAGGAAAAATGTAACATATACCACTGGTGATAGAAGACACTGACCTCCCTTCACTCTCACTCCACCTGAGACTATTGTCCTCCATTCAGAAAGAAGCTCTTGTGGCCCATGATCTTGTTAAGCCTATGATGAAGTAATGCTCCTAGATAAGCGGGAAGTTGATTTAGATAGGAGGCGACTGAAGAGTAAGGGTTTCCCCTAGAGCTGGTGAGATGGTTGACTTAATATCCCACTGTAGGAGATAGTGACAAGTAGGCTTGATTGAACGAAGAGAACAAGCTTAAGGCTTGGAGCTCTGAGTGCAGGTCCTTATATGCTACTACGGAAGGTCACGGAAACTAATGGAAGGGATGACTGATCAAGGTAAAGGATCAGTCAGCATGGAGAGTCAGAGAATGTGGTGGAATAGTGGTAAAAGAAAACATAGTAGCTAAGGCAGGTCTGCTGATCAAGTAGAGGGGTTACCTAAGCAAGGAAAAGTAGTAGTGGATGTAAGGATTTTTGTAACAGATCTTGCCTGTACCCACATGGCATGCCATGGGTCTTGTGGTTTTCATCCATTCAAACTTGGTGATAAAGTTTGGCTAGAAGCCACAAATCTGCATTTCCCCAATAGATCCCACAAATTATCCCCTAAACAGGAAGGCCCATTTCCCATCACCCAGGTACTATCCCCCCTCAACCACCAACTCAGTCTACCCTCAGCATGGAAAATCCATCCCATATTCCACACCTCCCTCCTATCTGCTTACACTGAGACCGACACACATGGAACCCCATTCACTCAACCACCTCCTGACCTGATCGAAGGACACCAAGAATTTGAAATTGAAGCCATTGTCTCCCACAAGGGGAACAGAAACTGGTGCAGATTCTTGGTCAAATGGACCAGATACCCTTCCTCCAAAAGCCAATGGCTACCCAAGACCAAGCTATCACATGCTGCTGACATCCTCAAACCTATAAAAACTTCAAAAACTTGTGAATCACTTCTCAGCAACCAAACTACATGCCCACCCCTCCCACCAAATGCCCTCCACACTGGGATGCTCAAACACAGACCTCACCAACTGCCCCACCCTCTATATCAACACCCACCAACACCTCTGGTATCTTGCTGTCGTCATACCTGGAGGACTTTTTATTCTTGTGGCCATTGTCTACTACTGTTTTCCCCAACATTGCTCCACTGTCAGCACCACCACAAACTGACTCAACTATGGCTACATCAACCCACACGCCCACCTCTGCCTCACCAACCACCACACCACTTGTGGTGACCACCACTCCCAACTCGCCAATGTCCAACAACTGCACCCCATGCCTATCCTCACATGCCAGCCGCTGCTGCCATACCTCAACTCCACCCCTGACCCCAGCCTCAGCTTCCGCATCCCATGGCACCTGGTCGCACACCACCCTATCTCCCCACACCCTCCTCCAACATATCCTCCCCCAACCTGCCCTCCACACCAAGGTGGACCGAGCCCTCAGACAACATCCCCACCTCAACCTTATCAACATGAGCTGGAACAATCTCCAGTTCATGGAAAATCTCCAGACCTCCATCTGGCGCATGCAGGGATGCACTTCTGAACTAGATGAGCAGCTCAACTGTGTCCAAACTGACCTGATGCTCTTCTGTGACGACACCTACAGAGCACTCATCCTTGAGGACGTCCACTCAGCCATCATGCACCTCCACCCCCACACCCATCTTGTACCTGTTGTACACAACCCCCTGCCGCCCCTTGCTCCCACCCAACCCATGACACTGACATCCCCAACCATGATCAACCCTTGCCAGGCATTTGATGCCTCCCAAGTCATGCCCAACAGCAAGTCCTTCAACCTCATTGTTGCCCACACCTGTTTGCACCCCGGCCCAACATTCACACCCCAGTGTCACCCACCTGCCACATGCCATTGCAACATGTGCAATTTGAGGGCCCATAACACCCTTGACTGCCCCAAATATATCTGTCCAGGTTGCACCAAATCTGCCCCAGGGCATCGCTACTGCAACTGCCCACAACACCCCTCTTGACAACCACCCATCCAGCCGTCGCCAACGTCGCCAACCCCATCCCACTCCTTGACTGGTGAGCCTGTTACATTTTTCCTTGCACTCTCCACCAACTCCTATCCCCACATGCCTCTAGTACGTTCCATGAACTCGTTGCACTTACTGATCATGTACCATTGCTCAGTCATCCCCTTCCACACACTTCTATCATGTTCTACTGCATTTCACCCACATACCATCTATGCGATTCTACTATGTTCCATAGGTCTATATAAGCTGTACCTCGTCAAGCATATAGCCTTAAGCTTATGCTCTTTGTTCTTACAAGCTCATTTGCTCACCCTTGAGTCCAGTGTGCTCTTCGTCGTAACCCGACTCTCTGACAACACGTCTATCGCATGAGGCTCTCCAAATACATAGTTGTCACTATCTTCATCATACACCTCATCCAGATCCACCACTGACTCCACCTATGATGTATCTGCAACCCAGAACCCTCTTCAAACCTTTGAACTTAACACTAGCATAAGCTTTCTTTTTTCATTGATGTTTTATCGTCCAAACACTACCTACCTGCCAAACTGTCGCAATCACAGATTCCCCAACCCACAGCGCGACCTACTGCCACCACCTGGAGTGATGCAGCCAAAGTATTCTACAACAAACATCCCACAGACACATCCAAATTCCAATACTCCTCGTGGCTATACGACGACTCCCTATGAACGTGGGGCTGGCATAAACTCGACGACCAGAATGAAGCACGAGACACCTTTCGTCAAAACGTTCCAAATTACTGAGAAATCTTCCCATACACTAAAACCCCCCCACCACCTCCAATGACCACCATCGCCAAGGAAATCAACCTTGCCAAACCAAACAAGTTCAACAGTACCAAAGAATATGCCTGACGATTCCTCTCCAGCTGCAAAACCTACCTCCGAGTCAACAAACACATCTATGACACCGATGAACTAAAAATCAACTTCGTCCTATCTTTCATGCAAACATGAACAGCAGGAGATTGGGCAATTAATCAAGAATCTCTAGCATTGGCATATGCTGTCGACTCCAAAGGCAACAAACTCTCCTCCATTATGGGATATGGGACTTGGGATGATTTCATCAAAGACTTCAAAACCACCTTCATCACCATGGACGATACCAATGAAGCCCAACAAGCCTTGCTCAAACTCAAACAAACAGGCACAGCTGACGATTTCAATAACCAATTCCAATCCCTTGCCACATGCTCCGGCATCTCGAGCCCAGAAGCACTCATCGCCCTCTACCAAGCAGGGCTCACGCTGGGGCTTCTCAAAACTATCTACAACCGCGACACTATGCCAGCCACAATTAACGACTGGTACAAAGCTGCTTCTTGCAGTGACAACATCTACCGACACCTCAGAGCAATTCAAGGACCCCCCCCCACTCACCCAACCAACAAACCGTTTCCGAAAGTTTTCCAACAACAACCCCCGCCCTAACAATTACAATCCAACCAGCAACTCGGTAACCACCAACCATCCACTGCATCTAACCCCCAAGGAACGTGACAAATGCTTCAAAGAAGGACAATGTCTTGCTTGCCAGGAAAAAGGCCACAACTCCTGTGACTGTACCAAGTACTCATCCACCAACACACACACAATTCGAACTACTGAACAGACCCCAAACAACGAACCACCCACCCAAACCAAAGAACCAGACCCTCCCACACCCAACAACGTAGCACTACAAATTTGGCAACTCATTAATTCCCTAAAAGACGATGAAAAAGAGGAACTATTTAATACCATGGATAAACAGGATTTTTGAAGCAGAAGACCAGACAGATGCTGAGTCTTCCCATACATGTATCCCCCATTGTACTTTCTGATTCTTCTTTACCCACAATGAAGATTCCTATCACAATAATTGTACATGACCAAAACATCTCCACCAATGCTCTCATCGACTCCGGTGCCGAAGGAAAGTTTATTGATGCAAAATTCATCATCAAACACCGAATTCCCACCAAACCCCTTGCCCACCCCATCCAAGTCTGAAATGTCGATGGAACACCCAATCAACACGGGGCAATTACCCGATTTACCTGGAGGTTAATCAAGATCGGCAGGTGATCTATCACAACCACCTTTCTCGTCACCTCCCTCAGCAAAGAAGACGTAATTCTAGGACTTCCATGGCTTAAATGCCACAACCCCACAATCAACTGGACCGCCAGCATGATATCCATCAACAAAGTCACCACTGCCACCACTCTAGCCAGAGAACATGCAAAACCCATCCAACCACTCAAAATCTCAATCCCACTCCCATATCACAAATATCTCCATATCTTTCAAAAGAAAGCTGCAGAACGCTTTCCCGTCGCCCGACCATACGACCATGCCATCAACCTAAAACCTGACTTCATCCCTAGGGACTGCAAACTCTACCCGTTATCCCCAAAAGAACAACTTGCCCTTGACCAATTTCTTGAAGACAACCTTCGTAAAGGCTACATACAACCATCCAAATCCCCAATGGCATCCCCATTCTTCTTCATTGGAAAGAAGGATAATGAACTATGTGCCTGTCAAGACTACCGCGCTCTCAACGAAGGAACTATCAAAAATGCATACCCACTACCACTCATCAGCGAACTTATGGACAAACTCAAAGGCACAAAATACTTCACCAAACTCGACCTCAGATCAGGCTACAACAACATTCGCATCAAGAACGGTGACCAATGGAAAGCAGCCTTCAAAACCCCACATGGACTGTTTGAACCAACTGTAATGTTTTTTGGACTCTGTAACTCCCCCGCCATCTTCCAAGCATTCATGGATGATACCTTCCATATTGTCATCCTTGAAGATAAAGTCCTCATTTATATGGACGACATCTTCATCTTTGCTAGCACTCCCCAAGATCTCCACTGAAAAACCCTACGAGTCCTTGACATATGCAACAAAAACGATCTCTATTGTAAACCAGAAAAATGCCTCTTTGTGGTCCAGGAAGCTGAATTCCTAGGCATGATTATTACCCCGAATAATATCCACATGGACCCTGTCAAACTCTCAGGTATCTCTGACTGGCCCACCCCCAAAATGGTCAAACAACTCCATAGCTTCATGGGTTTCTGCAACTACTATAGGCAATTCATCCCCAACTTTTCCAATGTTGTCTACCCACTCAACGAACTTACACGCACCAATGAACCATGGACATGGACATCCAAAAGAGATTCTGCCTTCTTAAAGCTTAAAACCCTATTCCTAATTAAACCGGCACTACCCATCCCAGACCCCTCCAAACCGTTCATTCTAGAAACAGATGCTTCAAAAGTCGCAACCGGTGCTGTCCTCTACCAAACCAACTCCAACAGTGACCTTCAACCATGCGGCTTCATCTCACAAACCCTTGGCCCAGCCCAACAACGCTATGAAGTCTACGATCGAGAACTCCTAGGCATTATTCGAGGACTAGAAGCATGGCGCCACTACTTACTCAGAAATCCCCACACCACAATTATCTGGTGTGATCACAAAAATTTATCCTATTTTTGCTCCGACCGACACTTATCCCCTCAACAATCATGCTGGAACCTCTACCTATCCCAATTTGATTATTCCATCACACACAGACCAGGAACGTCCATACCAGGAGCAGATGCCCTCTCCTGTCATGCCGATCATGGCGAGGAACCCAATGAAGAATGTACTATGTTACCCGAAACGTTATTCATTGGCAAAATCAATATTGACCTCTATACACGAATCCAAACTGCTCAAGAAACCGACACTTTCGCTGCTACCATCTGGAATGCTAAAATCCTTAAAATACCATCACCCTTTCGATTTTCCCTTGATGATTGGACCACCGACTCTGGCCTCCTCCACTACCAGAAATGCGTCTACATACCTGATAACATGGACATCAAACGCAAAATTCTCCAAATGTTCCATGACCTCCCCTCTTTTGGCCACCCAGGACTCTTCAAAATGGCGCAACTTATTCGCCAACACTATTGGTGGCCAGGTCTTACAGTATTCATAAAAAACTACATAAACGGATGTGCTCTCTGTCAACAAATGAAAATAAACACACACCCAACTAAACCACCACTTCTACCGATACCTGCTGACCCCACCATGCTACCATTCCAATCAGTCTCGATGGACTTCATCACTGATTTACCCCCTTCAAACAACTATGATTCCATCATGGTTATCATTGATCATGACTCCTCTAAAGGAATCATCCTCATCCCTTGCACTAAAACCCTCAACGCACTCGGCACGGCCAAACTCTATCATGATAATGTTTACCGCCGCTTCGGCCTACCGTGGCATATCATCTCCGACCGTGGACCCCAATTTGCCTCCCAAGTCTTCCAAACCCTATGCGCACGACTTGGCATCAAATCAAAGTTATCCATGGCCTACCACCCTCAAACTGATGGACAAATGGAATGCACAAACCAAGAAGTAGAAGCCTACCTCTGAATCTATTGCGGAACATCACCACATACCTAGGCTGACTCACTCACCGACCTCGAATTCTCACACAACATCCAAACCCATTCAGTCACCAAAACATCGCCATTCAACATTATCCTCAGATATGACCCAATTCTGATCCCACCAGTGATAGAAGCTACTGATATCCCCTCTCTCTCCCTTCACCTATGACTCCTGTCCTCTATACAAAAAGAAGCTCTTGCAGCACATGACTTAGCCCATACCCATATGGTGCGACATGGCGCCCGAGGTTTCTGTCCATTCAAACTTGGTGATAAAGTTTGGCTAGAAGCCACTAATCTACACTTCCCTAATAGATCCCATAAACTAGCCCCTAAATGGGAAGGTCCCTTTCCCATCATTCAAGTCCTATCACCACTCAACTACCGACTCAGCCTACCACCAGCATGGAAAATACACCCCATATTCCATGCCTCCCTTCTATCTGCTTACATGGAGACCAACACTCACGGACCATCATTCACTCAACCACCTCCTGACCAAATCGAAGGCCACCAAGAGTTCAAAATTGAAGCCATCATTTCCCACAAAGGGAACAGAAACCGACGCCGATTCCTAATCAAATGGACCGGGTATCCATCCTCTGAAAACCAATGGTTACCCGAGACAGCACTATCACATGCAGCAGACACCAACAAAACCTATAAAATCGCAAAAAACCTGTAAACCATCCTTCAGCAACCCACTTACATGCCTACTCCCCCAATTGAATGCCCATCCCACCAACACGCCCAAACTCAGACCTCACCAACCGACCCACCCTCTACATCAACACCAACCACCACCTCTGGTATTTGGCTATCGTCATACCTGGAGGACTTTTTATTCTCGTA
>JAKOPK010000729.1:0-10240 GCA_024195185.1 Coniferiporia weirii
CTACGAAATATCATCGGTTTATACTGATATCTTTCCGCCCCTACTTCTACCACTGCAACTGAGCACCTCACTCAGTATGTTTAAATATTTTAAGAGGCATCTTCTATAAGGATGTCACAGTATACCGGTCCAGTTCTTCTACCGACATGAGCAGTGGGAAAAGTGACAAAGGAGTTGGACACCCTGTAGCTGTAACATACATCTGTAGATCTAAGAATGATACAAGCAAAAGAGAAAGTACCTGTAACCCCAAGAAACCAATTCAAGTAAATGTATCACAACGAAAATGCAATAAAAGCAAAACGGGAATATTAACCCTAATATATACAAAAGACGGTATCGGGAACTGCCAGCGGAGCTGGCCCTATACTTATCAATAGAACATGTAATAATCGCGGCAAATTATCGGAACATAAGGTATTAGTCATCAGCGCCGTATACGGTTTCGCAGCTCCAGAAAGGAGTTTCTGCAAGACTTGCACGTCCGGCTGGGAGACTCGAAGCAGCTTTATAATGCACTTCCACAATACTCAAGGGCCTTCATTTCCGAAAATCGCTTGGATTGATATAGAAGTTTACTGCTACTCTTGGTGAACCCGGCGTGAGCCTATGGTATGCATGAGCGGGGACAAGTTGAAGCACAGGGCCTGGCAGGCTATGCAAGTCGGAGGCCCCTCGCAATTCGCGTGCTGGCTAAGGCCATCGTGCGAACGGGTATGCCTTCCTTTGATTAATAGTCAGGAATCAGGACCTAGACAGCCAGGCGGTCTGGACTCTGGAGGTTCGTGATTTACGACTACAATATCGAATTTCTCCAAGGGTCGGATACATCCAGTATCTACGTGCCGATGATCTAACACCGCTGGAACCACAAATTTAAGTGGTTTTTGCTGACGATCAGACCGGCTCTGCGCGGTCCACTCTCTTATGAAGATGCCTGGAGGTTTATGCGATCATTCAGTCGTTACTTTCAAGATCAGAATACCGCACATGCTCTCTGTAAGCATTCACTTCAATAAACATTATAAGCAGCGCTCGGGTGACAAAGTGCCTTGTGTTTTCATAGAAGTCTGTGTCCGTAGTCTTGTGACATTGCGCTCAGGCAAAGCTATGCTTTGGAGCAAGCCCACTATTTCCGTGCTAGATCCGTGGTTCACCGAGACTCAATTTCCGGAGTTATGGAACGGGACTTTGTCACTTGTGCACTGCAATACTTCCCCTGCAACGAACTAGGGCGATAAGGACCGAGTGTCCGCAGCAAACATAGGCTTGCGTGCCATGCTGGCGAAACGCGAGTTTGGGGGTGGGGTGAGCGCTGGACCCAATCGTTATCTTGGACTTAGAAAAACTAATGAACATACTATATTGGTTATTATACGTGGGACGAAGTGCCTTTCTCGCTTACTAATGTCTTTGACATACACCTCGCTTCGACTACTGTTCAATGGTATTTGCAAGGAAGAACGCTGGTGACCGCCGAGAAGAGTACGTAACTGTTCGCATGATACTCATACGTCTCGAGTGAGAATTTTTTTGACAGAGAACCAGTATGGATTACATCGGTATCTTCCTCCAGCTCTTGTTGGTGCTCGGAACCCCACCCTTATTAAGGCCGGCGCCCCATTCCGTATGACCAAGATGGCCGGGAGAAGGGTATAAAGGGTATAGCTAGGATTAATAGAAAGGTTGCTCCAACTGAAGCGAACGGGAGCGTCCAAGCCGTCCCTCATCTCGCGGCACCATGTTCACAGATACTGCCTACAGTTCTGCGTTTCCGTGGATCTTCGACCTGAGCCCTCGCTTTCTTGCAGCTGTTGGCATAAGCTTAAGTGCGGTCGCCGTGTATACTCGTGCTCGACACAGGGACTCCAATGGACACTCTCAATATCATCCTAGCCCTCCGTCTGATCCTATAATTGGACATCTTCGCATCATGCCAACCAGGTACCAGTGGAAGACGTTTGCCGAGTGGGGAAGAACGCTAGGTATTGTCTGTTTCAGCCATACGATACTCGTGTACTTATATTGGGGTCGCACTACCCAGGCGACGTGATTTATACATGTGTGCTTGGTCGCCATGCACTTATCATAAACTCAGCGGAAGTAGCGTGTGAGCTCATGGAAAGGAGAGGCGCCAACTTTTCAGACAGACCGCACTTCTATCTTCTTGGGGACGTGTACGTCCGTCGTCCGTGAAGGCCGTTGCCACCGTCTGACACCCCTTCCGAACGCTGCGCAGTTTGGGATGGGGAAAGATGCTCACTTTCCTTCCGTACGGAAACAGATTTCGGACACAACGCCGGCTTATGCAGCAATACTTCAATTCGCAAGCTGTGGTAGCCTTCCGTCCATACCAAATTGAGGAGATTAAGACCTTACTCAAGAACCTCCTTGGATCTCCGGAGAACTTTGTACACCACATTAACCGGTAGGCCCTTTCTCTGGTTTTTTTTCAGTCCTGGGTATTTAAGCGTTAATTTCATTCAGAATGAGCACGGCGACGCTAGTGATGGCGACGTATGGGCACAAAGTCGAATCGGATGACGATGAGTATACTAGGCTAGCAGTCGATGCTGCCTCTAGAGCGTCAGCCGCCGGCGTCCCCGGAGCAACTTTAGTTGACCTCGTCCCTTTCCGTGCGTCTTGTCTTTGTGATTATGATCTGGGAGGCTATAAAATCCAAATAATCCAATCCAAATGCAGTGCGCCACATGCCCTTCTGGATCCCTGGAGCGGGCTCCCGGAAGGCAGTAGCCAAGATGCGCGAAGTGACGGACGATATGCTGAATGTCCCCTATAATGACGTGAAAAGACTCAGGGTAAGTCTATCGCCGGGTGCATGCATTCGTGACATCTTATTGCCATACAGAGTGCTGGAAAGGCTGTTCCGTCCTTAATGAGCCGTATGCTTGATGAATACGAGGCCAAACGAAGTGAAGATCCAGACCACGTGGTGAACATGAAAAATGTGTCTGGCATCATCCACGCTGGTACGATAATAGCATTTCGGAGACAAAAAACCAAACTGAGTCTAAATTGGATTACTGCTTCTTCCCTCAGCGGGAGTAGACACGGTTAGTCATTGAGTAAATCAAAGTGCCCGTGTTATCCCTCATTTTAGGTCATTTGTCTGTTTTAGTCGGAAACGGCGTTGGTGACGTTTTTTCTGATGATGACGTGCTACCCTGATGTCGCCGAACGAGCCCAAGCAGAGATCGATACTGTACTTGGTTCGGAGCATCTGCCAACTCTCGATGATCGTCCTCGGCTTCCTTACGTTGAATGCATTCTAAAGGAGGTGCTACGGTAAGAATGAAGTTCATATAGCTAGCGGCAGTATAATGATTAATCCCGTTCGAAGTATCAATCCTCCCCTGCCCCTAGGTGAGCTTTGCTGGCACTAATCTCCCGTTTCTGCAGACTTACTAGACAGTATGCGTTAAGGCATTCCGCACCAGTCTATGAAGGAAGATACATACCAAGACAAGACGATCCCCGCAGGAACTCTAATCCTCCCGAATGTCTGGTGAGTATCTTTGGTCCTCCTCTGTACATCCGGCATCTGACGTGGCGTACATGTAGGCAAATGGCACGCGACGAGCGTTACTTCAAAGATCCGGCGGAGTTCAACCCGGATCGTTTCCTAGAGAAAGTTCTCGCACACAAAAGCCCAGATGGGGCAGTGCATGCGCTGAACGTCTTCAGCGCTGATGAACCGGCGTCGTTGGTGTTCGGGTTCGGGAGAAGGTCAGTGGTTAATTTAAACACGACTGTTTTACCCCGATTCTGAATTCGGTCCGTGGTGCTTCAGGCTGTGCCCCGGGCGCTTTTTCGTGGACGCTTCCCTTTGGATGGTCGTGTCTAACGTTCTTGCGGCCTTTAATATTAAGCCATGCGTCGATACCATCACGGGAAAGGAAACAAAGCTTCCGATCGAGTTTACTTCCGGCGCGACTAGGTATGAAGATCCCGTGCTCTTGCATGTTTTTATCGCTTATGGTGGCCCTTCATTTGTCCTTGGAATGTTTGAAGTCATCCGATACCGTTTAAATGCTCTATCGTACCACGCAGCGAGAAGCATACCACGTTGATCAATCGCGGATGAATTTGCTATCATGAAATTGGAATTCAGACCTGGACACACACGCCCATCAGTCCTACATACAAGCGCGTCCTGTAGTTTGCTGCTTTGAGATATATATAGCCTGTTCTCTAACGGTACAATCGTCGATCATTAGATCCACTGCGGACGCGAACAGTAAGTCAAATTCTAAAAAGAGCATAGAGCCAGGCCTTCTCTCCATTGGGATACAAGAAAAGGCACCAAATCCATCGAGACATTTTATATCAACATAATCTGTCTTCGGGCGAAGTCTTCCATTGGGACGACCGAGGATTCAGGAAGTTTTGCGCATGTACGCCCGAAAATCGTACCATTGAGCTTGTCTATGAGCTCTCTGGCTAATGGATCTTACTAGAAACTCTCGGTGCACTCCTAAATCTGCAGCGCGACGTAACATGAGAACAAAACTCATGGCCTGGTTTTGTTTTTCATTAGCCCCGGGACTATCGTGAGGAATGTGACTCCCTGGTCCTGTATGCCGCGGTTGCATAGTAAATCAGGGCGCCATTGTTGATGGGCACATCAGGTATAAGTACCTTCATCCGCGCATCCGGTTTTATCCACCAGCAATAGCATTGACGCCGCACTGCGGCCGCAGCGCAGCGTCTAAGTTGACGCGGTTTAGCACAAATGGACCTTCCATCCTCCCGAAACCTAGCTCCATTTCGTGGGATGCACACTTAACCAAACCGACCTGAGCGTACGCTTACAACCAGTGTTTCCGCAGCGCGGATCGACAGGGCCGGAACGCACGTGGCATAGCGCGTTCTTTGCGGAATCACGTGGCGTGGCTGTGCTCATGGACAAGTTCTGCGTGCAGCGTGTTTGCTCTTCTACCAGCTCGGACCCCGTTTTCGAAAACTGCCGTGCAAGGAACGACGTGTTGCATACTTTCTGCAGGAAAGGGAGGCCTCTGAATGGATCGCGGAGGACTGACTGTATTGGGCGAGGCGGTGCTGAGGTCATTGAATTGTTGCCATTTGGAGAAGCCGGCTCCGGCGCGCTTGTGCGGCGTCGAACGAGTTCGTGTTCTTCATCCTAATCTTAAACCTTCCGCTGGTATTTGCCGATCCTAGATGCACCGACTGTGTTTGAGGGGTCACCGGAAGATGTATGGAGTTACGTCGGGGAAGAAGGGGGATGCGACATAAATGTTGGACCATCAATCGACGCTAGCCGGAAGACCTCGACCGCGAGCGGTCGAGTGCCCCTTTTTCGTCCGGGTCTTATTTTTTACCATACTTCGCGCTGTAATATTTCATTCAAAGGGGAAAGTTTATTGCAGCCCGACAATAACATTGGCTCTGAATATATCAACACAAGCCAGGATCTAGATTTAACGACCTGGCTTTCAAGCCGGAGGATGCGACACGGACATGGAAGTTCGCTCGCTATAAACTACTAACAGCTGCTCACTGTCATTGATTAATCCTATAAATATTCTTTCCTGGCTTTTCCTGATTCTTACAATAAACTACTTATACGCAGACCGACTCCCAATGGTGCGATTTTCGATCACTAAATAAACTGCAAACACGGAGAATAAATATTTCCGCACATCATCTCCATCTTAAAAAAAGAAGAAAACGCACTTTCGTTCCGTCATATTGCAGGAACGACCCTGTGTCTGCTAGCGTGCTCTTCTCGATCAGCGCAAGTTGGTCCCGGACGGACTCGTCAATTGGAACGATTGAAAAGTCGGGAATGGTGACGCGGGTATGTTCAACGATTCGATCGTATATCCCGTCCACGAACTCCTTGGCTGGAGGGATTCAGGAAACGAGGTGTCGTAAGTTCACTGCAAGGCAAAAGCCATAAAATAAACTCACGGCCTCGCAATGTTTTCATCACTCCCGGAGATATGGCAAGGAATGTGACGCCTTGCTCTTTGAATGCGGCAGTGTACTTGGCGAAAACCATGTTCACGCCCGCCTTCGAGATCGCGTATGACCCTGTGATCCGATTCTGCGTCCCGATCGCATAGTGCGGCGAGCCCATCTTGGACGTTATGATAGCGACTTTCTTAATCTTCCCTGCGCAGACAAGAGGTAGGAAGGCGTTGAGCGTATGCGTTACGCCAATGACGTTTGTCTTGAACTAAAGGAGATTGTATGAGTTGGCCTGACCGGAAGAATAAGGTCAGGGAGACGTACAAAGTTCAGCATGTCGTTCTCGAGCGTCTGCTCATCAGGACTGAGCCAAACGTGAGCGACCGGTTGTTATTTTGTCGGCTAAGGGAGGACTCACAATTTATGCAGGGGCAATATGTTACGCTCGTGGTGAAGCAGGGCGCCGTTGTTGATGAGTACATCGAGCGTGCCGCCCGTTATCTTCGATACCTCCACCGCTGCCTCCTATATGTCACACGCGACAAAGCTTGCGTTAGTCTGACTCCTGACTCTGTGGCTCTGAGCCCTGCGACATACATTAATCGATTTGTAGTCATGTAGGTCCGCATGAAGCACGTAAACATTCTTGTATGCGTTGGACGCAACAAGCTCGTGCAGCTCCGTTGCGCCGGGCACGTCCCGTACGAGTGCGAAGACAGTGTTAGACGGGTCTGCGCCGAGTTGACGTATAAATCCCAACTACCAGGAAAACCCGGCGTCAGTTTCAGGTACGTGAGAGATGGAAGGAGAAGCGACTGACACCCAGTCCACGCGAGGCTCCGGTGACAACGTACGAAGGCATTTTGGTGCTTGTCAGACTCAATCGATGAGGGTATCGTGCTTAAACCACAGCGTCTTTATACCCATTCTCAGACTCCGCATCATTGTACTGGAGTAGCTGCCGGGATATGCACTGAGTATCTCTCAGTGTCGGCAATAGGGAGCCATCACAGGTCCGCGCTGTAATCTCTTGAACACTCAGGCCTGAGACTCAGTGAGTCGCCGAGATAGTAGTTGGGTGGAAGCCGAGGGGACGGTCGGCGCGTCGAGTGTACTTGCCGGGACGACGCGTCAGTCTTGCCGACTTTCGGAAGCCGCAACTACATAGTAATGAAACAGAACTGTAGTAATTCCAAAATGGCACTTCACGGGATAAGATTTTGTATATTCCCCACTTACGCATAATACTCCGTCGCGCTGTCCCCTTTCTCACTTATTACTCAGTCGCAAATGTGACAATATTATCTCAAAAGAAATTTACCGTTTTTGAGAAAGGTATCCGGTCCGAGGGCCATGCTGTATTATTATACTGTACATCGGCATCGGGGCTGACCAAACGCCGTGTGGGTGCGTTTGGAACTTCTATTCTATCGTTATTCCAGGGTTGCTTATGCCACCCGCTTACTATTCTATTAACGTCAAGCATACTGAAACTTGTGCAGCTCGGATGTCTCAGTCATAATGTATATGCTCGCCAGCGCCGGCTCTATGCATATGACGCACGCATTCTCCAGTACCCGCCCAGGGATATCCAGCGTCCTCGCTGCCCCGCCTTGTAGCTCGCCAGCACTCGAATTGGCACTCGCCTTACTCCGGGAAAATGTAGCGAGCTTCAACACGCGCTTCGTGCGTGTTGTCCCCGTCTGCGTAGTGGTGTCGACGGCCTCCACCCACGCCACGTGCGTGAACGAGACGCCCATGAGCGGTAGCCCGAACTTGCCTGTGTTGCGCGTCTGCAGAGCGGGGTCCGTCAGGGAGCACAGGAACCGCGCGGAACGACGCAGGCCGTCCTCATCCGTATAGAACTGCGAGACTTTCCAGATATTATGATAAATCGGCCGGTATAGGCGGATGTGGCAATAGAGCGACGGACTACCTCCGTATTGGACGGGCTGCGCTATTGTCCAATATTTGTCGATACTGAGTAACGGGGTCCATGTCATGGTCGGATCAACCCAGCTGTCGAAGTTGCGGGTAAGGCTCCGCTTCGGCTGGAGGTATCCTTGGCCGACCGGGTCCACGTCCTCTGACGTTGAGGCTCTCCCCATTAGTTGGGAGATTGAGTATGTCTCAAGGCACCAGACGTTATGATCATCCGTACAGACATCAAACTCCGAATCTCCACGCCCGAGACGAATGCCTGTCGCCACTACACCGTGTCGCTGTAAAATAAGAATAAAATAAAATAAAACCCTTATCAAAAGGACAAAATATACTCGCATATTTGAGCCCCGTAGCAAGCGATGCACGCCGACTGGATTTCCAGTCGAGGATGACGTTGACCCTCAGGATTCCGTCGGAAGGTAGCGTGTAGAGCGTAAAAGTCCTCTTGTTTGTAGAGTCGATAAGTTGCTCGATGATTTCCACTCCCGGAATGCCATAGTAGGAATACACAAATTGCGAAACGCTCCTTTGTGGTAACGTGCTCGGGAGGGAGATAGGACAAAGAGAAAGAGAAAGACTGTAGCCAGTTTCAAGGAAAGAGGCAAGCAGATGTGTTGTAAGCTGAACTCACAAATAACCCCGCTCGCCTAAGTCTGGCACGCCGGAACCGAATGTCACAAAGTAAGAACCACTCTGATATTGAGGATAAACCTGAATATCTCCAATTGGCCAAGCCACATGATTTTGTCTGGCCCAGTCAGCGCTTTTCCCGAGCATCACACGTAATCCATCTAAGAATTTGGGATCGTGGGGAATCACAGTAAACGTATCTGCAGGATAAGACGGTATCCTATTATTCCGTGGAATAGGCCCTAGTTGTGTTCTCTCGTATATAGGTTCCCGCAGAGTAACGCGCTCGCCGTCCGGGCCCCAGGCCTCATGAAGCATGTCCGAGCGGATAAGGGCCCTTTTGAGTTTATTCACGGTTAAAGTCAGCGGGACGGAAATATCATCCAAAACCAGCAGACGCGGAACGCGCATGAAGTCTTGCGCGGACCGTTCCCATATTAACGGGTCTTGAGAAATTTGGTAAAAGAGACGTGACGTCTATCCTTAACTTCAGGAACCAGAAATGGGCTCAGCTATGCAGGTTTGCTCACCTGGGATATACGGTATTTATCGAGGGGACCCAGGAACATGACGATGTCCAGGATAATATCCGGAGGGAGGACAGAAAGGCCGAACCCGGATTGAGGCTCTGGTTGGGCCATCGTAGTGGAGGTGGCGAAGGTACCAGCATCTTTTGGTACGACGCGTTGTCGTATTCTTTCCCAAGTCGAACGAATGCCTAGTAGCTTGAGCCCCGGAGCGTGGTTTCGCAGCTTAGCCATGAACTTTAGGTCGGAGGAACTTTCTGTCAACTTGTGCGTTTTGCGCAGGGGCGAGTGCCAATCGAGGGGATTATCTTCGGAAGCTATTAAAGGTACAAACTATATCAGGAAAGCATGTCCAGGCAATCAAGTTAATGATGAGTTTGGAGTTCGCACGCGACCATCACATCCCCGTTGCTGTAGATCATTCAGATCCCGCCTGCAAGTAGTACTAGTTGCGTGTTTTTTGGATTTTCATTGGTGGAAATGGTCTTCCTTTTCTGGTATAGCTGGACGCTTTCTGTCGCATTACATAATTGGGGGGCGAAGCCTCCCTTTCTTCAGCATAGGGCACGCAAAAAAGCTATCACGTGATACCTGTGTACGCGCTTGCGACGTGGGCCCCCCGTGAGAACTTGCACCCAGTCCCATGTAGAAAGTTTTTTTTTTTTTGATTCTCAGTTTGTATACCACTATAGTACTAAGTACAAGGCACGGTCACCCGATCGCGAAAAGGCTAGGGTAATAAAGGTAAGTGGAGGGGATTACGAAGAGGAGCTAGTCAAGGTAGAGGGATCTGGGGTCGGCGATTGCAGTGGCGGCACGGTACTAAAGGCAGAGGAGTTACAGTGGATGATAGCGGTCAGGAGGGGGGGGGGGAGAGGGGGTTGATAGAGGGAGGGGCGGGTGAAGGCAGTAGAGTGGCGAAGGAAGGGGAAAAGCCAACCTAGCCCGAGTTTGCTGCCCCATGTGGGGGGTTGGGCCATCAAATGATCCTCCAAAGGGAGGGGCCCTCTGGCGTGAGCGAAAAGGGGGCAGTCCAAGAGGACATGCGTGCGTGTCTGAAGGGGGGCGCCACAAGGGCAGGTGATGGGGAGGTCAGAAAGGAAGCAGGTGTAGTGTTAAGTAATTGATGCAATTCCATCATTACGTACACGGAGAAAGGTTAGTGTCAGGAGACAGAAGACGAAAAC
>JAKOPK010000730.1:0-10237 GCA_024195185.1 Coniferiporia weirii
CGCTGACTTGTTGCCTGCAGTGGCGTAGGACTTAGCGTCGGCGTCGTCGCCTCCGTCATCCTCTTCCGGAGTGCGTGACCCATATTTCTTCAAACTTTTCCAAACTTTTCCAACTCCTGGTCGCTCTACAGGACGAACATGGCCCATCGCACTCTCTACCGGCTTCGGTCTGGGCGCCGCGTACGCCGACTGCGACCGCTCGTTTAACCCCGCGCGCGTGCCAGGCACGCGCCTCGCCGTCATCCCGGCGCCGCCGCCAGAGGAAAAGTAGAAGAGAATGTTTTGCGTAATAGAAGAATGGGCCAACAGGTATATGTGTCCTGTCGGTCCCGCAATTATAGAGGCACTATAAACATGCTAGACGCTACGTTTTCGCTATCTACTTGTCTCGCTCAGACCGTCTTCTCTTCCTCGCGACCGGCCAGTCCTTCTCTCTGGCCAAGAACAAAGTTCGTCTGTGTGGTACATGGCTACGAGACACTTCCTGCAAGGCTTTTCATTGAACCATTCATGTGTCCAGAGGCGAGAAGTGTGAAATATGCTACGGGAGGCCGAGGGAGGCATAAGAATTTGTATCAGGGGTGTCGGGCCATCCGTTCACCACACCAAGACGACACAGAGTGACGATCGCCCGCATTCATAAATGAGAATTGACGGAGGGTTTCTCGCTATTGCTCTCGGGACCTGTCGGCGCAGTCGCCCTAGGAATCGTACGCTGAGGCGTGCCCAGTGCAAGACGCTGGTACAAAACGACTTCACGTCCACCAGTCAGTTGAAATGAGCGGCAATGAATAGTGGAAATAGACAACAAGAACAAGAATAGTATTCGTGTGAATAGTCAATACACGGATAGGTAGGAAGGAGGAGGGACGAACGAGCGGTGGCGCCCATGATGGGTAGCGTAATGATGATAGTACGCAAACGTCTGGCCTGGAGATGGAGTTTCGGGGCCATCTTGTTCGTGTGCAAGACCACCACAACTGCCGCCCGACAAGCTTAACGACCTCGAGGACCAAGTAATGGAATTGAACCTGCCCCCGAACTGCCAGCCTGCTCGCCGTACTTCTAATCACGTGATTTCTCCACAGAAGGTTACTACCGCTTCAGCGATTTAAGTGCATATAGATTGGGTGCAGGTCTCAACTCCCTTCATAATCCGCCCCATTTAAGCTATTCACTTATAAGTTGTTACAAATGTATAGTGGCAAATGCTACGATTCCTGAACGTAACGTACATGTACAGCAATGAATACGTGTATGCGAACTTAATTTACTGGGTTATGTATCTTCAATGAAAAAAGTGATACTACTTACCGCTTAGACTATGGCGCAGGAGCTGGTGATAAGTCATTCGTAAATGGCACTTCCGTTGCTTTCCTCGCTGACGAAAGTTTATTTGGGATAAGCACAATTCCCTCAGCAAGACCCAGCAAGGCATCCCATGATAGATCGTAAAAATCGTGTACTTCATTGTGCACTGGCCTTTTAGCCACGGGAAGTGCGGCCTCAACCTCATCATATGCCCCTATGAGATATGCCCTGATGACGTCCAACAGAACAAGTACGCGTGTGTAAGACTTGGGAAGGCAGCTCGTCACTTTTGCGAAGGTCAGTTCATTTGTGAGGAAGTCCCTGCGGTCCAAAGTATGCAAGTTCCTGGGAAAGAGTTGTCGCGTACGCAAGCTCCTATTAGCCTTTTTCAAATCATCTGTCTCAGAGTGAGCTTTGTCATCGTGGAAGAACAGCATCCATATTGGAATCCACCAAATTGATTCCAAATCATGGAGATCGTTGTAGTAGAATTCTAGATGACTCATAGACTGGATATCCTGTTTAACATCTGGTTCCTCTATCCCCTTCATCGTTTTAGAGATCATGGCCAAAAGTGCAGTCTTTGCCGGCTTTCGAGGCAGATGAATATAGTTGCAAGTAGTTACCTCGATTGCTATAAATTCCAAAGTTCCCTATGAAGACGATCAGCAAAGCACAGTAGCTTCGAAAATGAAAAAAACCGCACAGTTCGCACTTCACGCTTTCCACTTGTTCTTATCCGTCTCGCATATTCCAAATCTCTCTTGTACGGATACACGTCACCACAACTTATGTCATGGTGTACCCAACCAGCTTTGTGCATGTAACCCAAAACTATCGGAGGTTAGCAAACCACACGACCTTGCGTGCAGTTACAAAAAAACTGTACGTACCCTTTGTGCAGTTCTTCAATGACACAATTACATGATTACGTAGATCCATCACTTTGTGTATCGGCTCAGCAACGTCTTCAAAAATAACTCGATAATGTATGCTATGAAAGGATTTCAGGTCCGCCTCGGGAATGGAATGCCTCAAGTCGTCAACTATGGCAGTTTGCCTTTCATCCAGAGATCTGTTCCGATAGCTATGGTGGTCGACCGAGCGAGCCCTCACGGGCGTATCATCAACAGAAGTGACCACTGCGTTAGTCGTAGTACGTAGCGGCATCTTCGGCTGATGAAGCTCGATTGGAGAGCTGTCCGAAGGCTGGGTTGGTTCGTCAGGATATGTACTCATCCTGATTATGGTGAAGGAGGTTACGAGTCGGTCGCGTAATTATCCCATCTAACGTCATGTGATTTAGTTAACGTGATTTGCACGTGAGGGTGGGTAAAGTCGGCATTTGTCATTACTCTACATAGTATCCGTACCCCCGCTTTTTTTTTTTTTTTTTTAATTTTAAAATCAGCATTTTTATACCGCTACAGTACTTGTACAAGATGCGGTTATAGAAGAGTGTCAGATAAAAAGGAACTATGATGATTGGTAGTGGGCGATTTCTGGTGTTAAGATGATGTGTGTGTTGAATGAAAATAGAGTCATAAATTTATGAAGATGATAGTAAAAATTTTAAGGTGGAAAAAAGCAGGAAGGAGGAAAATTGGTAGGTGGAGCGAGATCTGAGATAATGAAGTGTTTTGAGAAGATAGGGGTAGAATTGATAAAGCGAGCAAGGTTTTTCAAATGAGAAGTGTCAGTGAATAAAAATTGATCTGATGGTGGACCAGAAGGGCCGAAAGCAATTCTGCGTTGGAATTTGACAAGTGGGCATTGTCTGAGCAAGTGGTCGCGTGTTTGGATGTTATGACCGCAAGGGCATCGTATTGGCAGCGAGGGAACGAATTTTTGATAGTATTCCCTGAAGTGACCGTGTCTGGTGATAATTTGGAAGAGTTTCGATGAAGTATTACGAGAATATTCGAATTGTTTCCAGAATTTGGGAAGTTTATCGGATACGATAGGGTGAATAGATGTGGATGCCAATGAATTGAGATTGCGATGCGAATTGTTGTGCTCTTGCCATGCAGTAATAGTTTCAACTTGGATTGCTTCTGAAGCAGCTGAAAAAGTTTTTTGAAGGAAAGGTTTGCCGATTGGTGTTAGGTGTGTGAGTTTATCGGCAAGTTCGTTTCCAGGAATGCCGCAATGTCCGGGAGACCAATGAATGTGAATATGATGGTTAGGATTGGAGGTGAAAGAGTCGGAGAATTTGCGAAAAATTTTAGAAGAAGATTGGGCAGAATGTGGGGCTAAATTAATAATGGATTTTGTGGAGGCAATAGAATCGGTGAAAAAATGAATGTTGGTAATAAAAGATGAAGAAAAAATGCGTCGTTGTTGGAAGGAGGTTATTCGTTCAGTACATTTTGCGAGGGCATACATTTCTGCGTCATATGAAGAGCCTTGTGATGCACAATACCAGTGTCCAGAATCGAGGATTTTGTTTTTGTGATATAAAACGAAGGAAGATACAGTTTTTGTAGAATTGTTATGTTTTGAACCGTCTGTATAAATGATGAGATTATGAGGATTTAATGAAAGAGAATGATGTAATTCGAGAATTTGTTGTTTTTTGTTTTGTTTTCTGTTGTATTTATCGGGAGACGAAAGAGATTGAGTTGAAAGAATGTCTATATGATATTGAGAATGGTTAATAGGTAAATGATTAGAAGGATGTGAAAGATAAGGATTAATGAATTCGGTTTTCGGAGAGCCAAGAAAAGAAAGACAATGTAATTGCAAGAGTGGTTTTTTTGGAGTTGATTTGATACGATGGTGGGGAATCGGTGGTTGAGATGATGGAAGTCGGGGCCATTCTTTAGGTAAGCGGTTGAGAAGTTGTGAATTGTATGGAAGTTTGCTGAGTCGTAGTGCGAATCGTTTCTGAATTTTTTGAAGGAGAATCGGGATTGGAAGAATGTGTGCTGCGTTATGAAGAGGTTGGGTAGGTGTTGTACGAAAAGTGCCCGTGACAAGTCGGAGGCTAAGGTTTTGAGCGATTGATAATTGATTTATTTTTGATTTTTGTTGTATGCCGGTGTACCAAAGTTGAGAGCCATATGTTAAGACGGGGATGATATTGGATAAATGGAGTTTGCGAAAGTTGGCAAAAGATAAACCGCGTATTGTGTTTCCGAGTATACGTAGCGTGATGGTGGTAGATCGAGCGCGGTTGCACATTCGAGAAATGTGATTGTTGAAGTTTAGTCATTGGTCGAGGAAAAAACCGAGCCAGCGGATTAAATGAGAAGGTTGAATGGTAATGGGTGGAGAATTAGGAGGAGAAAGAATAAGTGCAGGAAGTGTTAAGTTTTTAGGAAGTTGTTTGAAGAAATGAATAAAGTCGGATTTAATATAGTCGACCGAGAGGTTAAGATCGTGAAGCATATTGATAATAATAAGAAAGTCACGTGCAATGATTTTTACGTTTTCGTTGTATGATTTTGAAAAGGCGAGTATTAGTTGATCGTCGACGTAGGCTTTGAGACAGGAATCTTTTGAATGAGATAAAGAAGATAAAACAAAAACGGTATAAAGAGAAGAAAGGATGGGTGATATGGGGGAACCTTGTGGGATTCCGATATTTGAGACGGGGAAGTTTGAAGAAGTAAAGTTATCAATTTTGAAGAATATTGAGCGATTGGAAAGAAAGTCAGCAGTCCAAAGGATGATTTTATCGTCAAAGCCAAGCAGTTTGAGTGTATGAAGTAGTCTAGAATGAGAAACGTTGTCGAAGTAACCAGAAATGTTGATGGCGAGAGCTGAGGTTTTGAGATTTTTTCGTTGTGCGAGTTGAATGTCGTGAATTAATGATAAGCCTGCGTCGATGGTAGAGCTGTTAGATCGTCCTCCAAATTGATTAGTAGGAATAAGATTGAAGCGTCCGGCGTCCCATGTAAGTTGTTTAGCGATGATTTTTTCGAGGATTTTTCCGATGCATTCTAAAAGGGCAATTGGTCGATATGAACGGGGGTTACCCATATCTGCTTTGTTAGGTTTAGGAATAACAACGATATTAGCTTCTTTCCATGGATGAATGTGTCGTGAAAAACAATTTTGAAAAAGCGAAAGTAAAATGTTAGGATCGAATTTATGAATCCATTTGAGATAAATATACGAAATTCCAGAAATACTGGGAGCTGAATTGTTAGAAGTTGCGTCGAGGCAAGTGGAAATTTCTGCGATAGTGATGTCTTGTGATTTACGAGGTGCCATAGGTTTAGGGTCATAGGGTAAAGTTGTAATGTCAGGAATGTTGGTAGTAGGAAAGAAAGTTTGTCGAAAAACACAAGCTTGATCCTGAGGTTTGGTAGCGTATTGATTATCATGACGGATTGGTGGAGTGCGAGTTTTACATTTGCCATTTGACCATTTGGCGAATCGAAAGATATCGAATGAGGAAGCGCCTTCTAGAAGTTCTGTCGACCAGTTACGTTTAGTGTTACGGAATATGTTACGAGCTTCGGTGTGAAGGTGTTCTTTTTCGAAAGTATCGTTACATTCTCGGTAAGCAGCAATCGCTTTGTCGCATTTGGAGTTCCACCAATATGAATACGTAAAATTGTGTTTGTTGGATTGGGGCATGATTTGACGAATAGAGGTGAGAATGTGAGAGTTGAGTTTATTAAGATAAGAGTAGATGTCGGAATCTTGTAAAATGAGTGGTAATGGGTCGTTAAGGAGCGCTTCTTGGAATGAGGTCATCCATTCGTTTTTAAGGGCGATGTCGGCTATAAATGTAGGAACCGGGTCGTCAGGAATAAATTGATTGTTTGGAGGCATGAACGTGAAGGTAATCGGGATGTGATCCGAGGAGTATTCAGGAATGTCAATGCATGACCAATCAGAAAAGTTGTCTGAAGAAATAGCGCTGAAATTAAAGAAAGTAAGGTCGATAATTGAATCTTGTTGTTGATGTTGACCGTGTCGAGTAGGAAAGTCGGTGTCGTTAATGAGAAAAAAGGTTTGGTCTTCGGTCCATTGTAAAAATTCGTTGGTGTTAGGAGATGTTTTGCGATGTAGTCTGGATGGAAGAGACCAAGCCGGATGATGAATGTTAAAATCTCCTAATAAGCAAGTGGGAAAATCGATATCGAAGGAATGTAGTAATAATTCAGAAATATTTGCGCCAAAAATCCCAGAGCCATAGTTGTAACCGTTGATTAGACGAAATTTATTAGAGCCGTATGTGATGTCGACAGTAATGAAGTCTTTGTGATTTATAAGATCAGGTTGAGGTTGTGAGGAAAGGGATGGAAATTTTTTGCAAACGTAAGTGATAACATGTGGTCGAATAGCGTTGTTAAGAGAGTATTGAGGAAGAAAATAGTCCCAAGATGGATGTTTGATTGGATTATAGATATTAGTGCCGAGAGGGTCAGTGTCGGAGCGTTGAAGGCCGGAGAAACCAATAAAAGGTTCTTGAAGTACGAGGACGTGTAATTTAGGATTATTTAAAAGACGAAGTGTACGAGGTCCGCTTTTAGCCACGTTGAGCTGTAGTATTCGTAATGGTGTAATATTCATTCGTGAATAGGTGAACCGATGTTTGAGTATGCGATGTTTTCATCTTCGGCCATACGGATAGTAGTCGGAATAGGAATACAATTATAGTACCAAGCTCGGTGTGGGCAGGAAGAGTCGTCTGCTGCATGGGAACCGCCACAATTAATGCAATGGAAGTGGATACAAGGTTGGTTTTCAGTAAAGCGGCCATGGGCGCATCCGATGCAAAATTCCCTATGTTGAGCGGTGGCGTGTTGACGAGATGAACAATAGTGGCAAGAAATAGGAGATGTGCAGTTGATAGTAAGATGACCGAATTTCCAGCATTTGGTGCATTGGGAGAACCGAGGTTTGTCTTTCCAGAGAATAGGGATAGATGTGCGTCCAAAAATAAAGAAAGGAGTTTGAAGAATGCAGGGAAGAATGTCGCCATTTGGGTCTTCGAAGGAAAAAGAAATAGAAGAGCGCGGTTTATCGATTTTTGAGGGCTCGCGAATCCATCGTGGAGGTTGGGTTATTTTAAGTTTTCGGAACGAGTCGTTGGAAAGTAGAGTAGAAAGGAGTTCGGCTTCGGAAAAAATTTCGCTTGATGGAGAGTCTCGTGTTATAATGTTTGCAATAAGAACTTTAGACCAACGAATATCTCTTGAGATGGTGAGAGGGTGATTTGTAGGAAGGAGGAATGCGTTCCGAAGAATAGGTAAGATTGAATTAACCGAAGAAACCGATGTTGAGGATGGGAAAGAGAAAATGCAATTGCCAGCCGAGTTCCAATCAGCTCCTATGAGTCGGATGTGTTTAGCGGTAGGAATGTGGTCGAGTTCACGTTGAACGTGGTCGAGAAGAACCTTCGAGTTAGGACGTTTGGAAATTGGAATGTTTTTGCCTTGGAAACGCGCGACGTATCGTAGTAATTGTGAAAGAATAGGTGCTGCGGTGGGAAGGATTTTAGGTTGGTAGGAAACTTCAGGTTTAGTGTTGAAGGCGTTGCGATATGAAGTGGGTTTGACGATGACGTTAGAAGGAGGTAAAGGTTCCGGGATATTAGCTGTCAAGATGTTTGGGACGGTCGGGAGAGGTCGTTTAGGTGAGAAAGGATTAGGAGGGGCCAGAATGAATGGAAGAGGTGAGTCGCTAATTTCTTGAGGATGAGATTTGTAGAAGTGACCATGGGTATGTTGAATTTCTGCATTATCGAAGGTAACTTTAGGTGGAAGTAAAGAATCTGAAAGGAAAGGTTTTGGAGGGTCAACGTTGATGAAGACACGTTTTTCGAGTCGAAGGAGTCGTTCAATTGTAGAAGTTTCAATGTCCGCCATATATTTACGAGTTTGAGCTTCGAGGTTTGATCCTAGTGTGGAAATCATTTGACGTATGGAAGATAAATCTGATGTCGGAGGTAAGGTTGTTGGCATGGTGTTGGAGGTCGAAGTAGAAATGTTTTGAGCGTTTTGGATTTCGGGGATTTTATAATCAGAATGAGAAGTAGTTGGAGAGAAACGTTTGGCGTTAGGGTTTGTGAGGGGGTTATAAACATGGAAAATTTGGCGCTCATGTTGAGGATGGAATCGTTTGCTTAGAATAATATTATCGTTTTTAAGATGAGAGTGTTGGATGGTGATGGTAGAATCGGGTGGTAAAAATGATAGATTGAGGATACCGATGGCTTCCGAGGTGGTGTTCATAAGGTTGTCCGTAAGTTGTTCATTAAATTGTGAAGGCCAAGTTTCGGCAACAAGTTCAGTGAGGCATTGAATTCCAGTGGTCCAGTCTGAAAAAGAATCGGGGAAAAGAATCTGGTTTTTGATGTAAGAAAAGAGTTTTGCTTGATCTGGGTTTTCATTAATGTCCATGGCAGAGAGTGAGTCAGAGGAAAAGTCGTCTTCGTTGTCTTTGTTAATATTTTCGATGTCGCTGGTGGTGTAACGTTGCGTCGGAGTATATTCGGAAATAACGTCTATTTTTGGAAGTGAAGGTGAAGGTTTGGGAGTCGGAATTTGAATTTCAGCTGGGGATGCACAAGGTGATTGGGTGGAAGAAAACCGTGAGATAATGTCTTGAGAAAGTGGAGTCACATTTTTGATGGAGGGTGGGAACATGAGGAGAGGGCCTGTTGGTGCCACGCCTGGTCCAGCAAGTTGTGGGGGTGAGGTTAGAAAGTCGCTTTGAAGTGGGAAAGAGCTTGACGGAATGTCTTCAATGTTTTGAGAGATGTCCTGGTACTGAGGTATGAAAGCAAATTGATGAGGCATAGAAAGAAGAGGAGGAGTCTGTGAGGATGGAATGGTGATGGAAAGATCTGTTTTTGCCACTTCAGTTTTTAAAGTGTTTTTGATGTTTTGAGATAATTCGTCATAATATTGAGTGTTAGGATTAGTCGTTTGGAGGCCTTGAAGATGAGACGGAGAAAGTGCTGGCCAAAGTAAAGGGTTCTCTTGCGAGGCCCACCGCTCGCCTGGGTAGTGTGCCCGTCGATCGGCTAACGTCTAAGGGAATCAACTTAAGCCTTGCAGTGAGAATTACCCTCACACAGACCCACGGCAGATTTAGTTTCTCTGAGGCCAGACTGGGGTTACTATCACCAGCTGCCACAGCTCGGCTAAGCCTAGGGAGTGAGACCCCGAGCCGCTTTCCTGTACTCCGGCAAGTGCTTCAGACCCCGCGGTTGCCCTTGGGGATAGCCCGCCCCCCCAGATACTTTCACTGAGTGGGTTAGGGTTCCTGGATCCGCACTTGTCCTGAGTTACCGCGTTGCAGAGAAGACCCCGGCGCACCGATTCCTCGGATATACCAGGGAGTGCCACTCTACTAACCACCTGCAGGCAAAGGCCCCACAGGCACGTGCTGACCTGTCCACTGATAACCGAAGCATCTGGCTGGCTACCTCGTGGTCGGCTGGTTTTCACCACAAATGACACGTTTTATGAGTCCCCTATCTCTAGGCATCAAATGCCGTCATCAAGACCCTTCCGGGTATTTGGGGTGGGGCTTTCTTTGGTAAGGTCAATTCCCAGGACCAACTGAGGCGTTAACGTCGTGCCTTGTGTAGTCTGGCGGACGTGAGTCCCTCTAGTGCCTATAGCAACCAGTACGATGGGGGGCGCCAGATATTTCCGGCATTAAGCGTCTTAACCAAGGACACACCGCAACCCAGATGGAGAGCTATCCCCCAGCCCTCAAGGCCCACCCTCCCCTAGGGACGTTAACGTTGTGTCCCAGACGATGAGGAGGTGCCGGTAACCCAGCTGTGAACCTGCTTTACCAAGGCAGGACCTCGACACCAGACGGAGTCTACTCCCTCGAGCACCAGAGCGCGTCCTCAAACGAACGTGATAGCAACGGACGGTAACAACTTGCCCCCAACCCAAAAAGCCTGCCCTAAAGCGAGGTAGATGGTGGTGGTAAGAGACCAAGGAGA
>JAKOPK010000731.1:0-10197 GCA_024195185.1 Coniferiporia weirii
TCGTGATCAACTCTCTCTGTTTGGGGAGACGCTCGTTCCCACCGGATTCAAAGATGCTGGGGAAATAGGGGCTACCTAGTGTGAACCTCCTTGTTCACAAGACGGGACCAAGGCTGCAAAATACAGGATTCGCGCTGCCGTCTCGCCGGTTTCAACATATCATCTCCCTAGAGCGCTCTGCTCGACGTTGTACTGTGATTTATCTGCCAGCAAAAAAGCATTCCGGTCTCTTTTAGCATTGCTTCTTTGTCCTACAAGTTAACGCCATTCTGATCAACTGTATACACATCTCTTCTTCCGATCCCTATCACCCCTGTGTGAGTATAACCGGAAACTAACCATACTGGTGCTCTTCGACGCTGTGCAAGATGCCATTGCCACGTTTTCGCGTGTCCACACACCGCGAAAACCTAATATACTTCGGCCGTTTGCAAAAGCGTGTTATAAGCATCGTTTTAGCGCGGCAGGTATCCCAGCTCGCCTGTATCTCTTCCCCTCTCTTCCCCCGGTCAATCCGCCAGAGCCTTTGGCTTGTGTTTGACCGTCATGGATCCAGTTGCCATCGACGCCAATGCAGCTCGGTACCTCAATGGTCAGTGCATATATATGCTCTTCGTGTGTAGCCGCCACACTAACCGTCCCCAGGCATTGGTCTTGTCATGCTCTTGTACGACCATGTCCTATCTTTTGACGACGAAGTACGGCTTGTCTGGCAAGCCAAACCGTCGTTCGCAAAAAAGGCATTTCTGCTCAACAAGTACCTGGTCCCCGTAGTTCTTCTGGGGTGGGCGAACCGTATGTATTTTCGGAAGAGACGCATCAGCACTGTAGTTCACTTACTGAGCAAATGTGCCCCACAGTCATGAATTCATTTAGTTCTGATGGGTTGGCGGATAGCGTAGGTTACTTCTCCTTGGTCCGTGGCTCTCGCAATAAACTGACATCATGATCAAAGACCTGCCGACAATTTTTCGTCTTCTCCTCGCTCGTCGGGATAATCTCAATCGGCATCGCAAACGTGCTCATCCTACTGCGTGTCATTTCGCTCTGGGATAGAAAACGGGTAAGTCATCTAAAAATACATGATCATGTCCCTATCAACGGTTTGATTTATTCGCTACATAGTCTATAGCAATATTATTAGGTTCTGGCTTCCTCGTTTCTTTTTGCGCCACATTCGGTCTTATGGTGGCCGTAACTGCCAAGGTGTCACGTAAGCGGCGCCCACTAATCAATCGACTTGAGGCCACTGCTTGACATTTCTTTCTGACTTGCAGCGGGAGTGGCATACAACCCACAGGCGCACATGTGCACCTTGACGACAGAAACCAAAATTTTGCCAGCTGTGTGGGCGTCCCCAGTACGTATACGTTCCTCAGTGCAGTCCGCACTTCCGTTATTGTTCTTAACGGCAAACTGACACACTTCTAGATGTTGTTCGAGATCCTCGTGCTTATCTTCGTGTGCTGGAACGCATTTGATAGGCCACGCTCGCGTGACACGCCGCTGACGCGCTCGCTCGCCAGAGACGGGATGGGTTTCTTTGCTGTGAGCGTTTAATCATTTATCACTGCGGATGGACATGTACTAAATATATCATTCGCATGCCTGTTAGGCATTGACCAGTGCGTAGTAGCCCTTTATTAGATGAAGTTGGGCCAGCCACTGACAGGACATAAACGAAAATAGTATTCCGGACTTTCAACCTCGTCCTAACCATTGTCCGCGTGCGTTCTCCCTTCCATTCTCTCCGCACCACAACACTTACCCACACTATCTGCACAGCCCGATCTAATCGAGCTTGGAGTCTTGTACGTCGCCTTCCCTTCATGCCCCATCTATCCGTTTCATCGCGAGCGTCGCTGACTGCCAACAACTGGGCTCCCCCTCCTTACAGCTTTGTCTGGGCGATGACGACGCTCGTCTTGAACCGTTCGATGCTGAATATCCACAGAGCAGCAGATGAGACGAACGTCGAGACTCATGCGCGGATCATGATGCACTGTTACGTGCCGCTGTCGCGGACTCGTAGTTCGTTGGCTGTGGCGGACACGAAGCAGATCTTCGTATGAGTGCGTGCGTGAAGGATTAGCATGGACTGGTGGACTCATGCGAATCCGCTAGTGTCCCAAAAGTACTTATTATATGCTGTCGATTTTTATTCAATGGGCCACGAGGCGGCGCAAGACGCATCTGTATTAGACGGGAGAGGCTTTGTGGATCATACTGTAAACATTATCATGCCTTGTATCGTGCATTCAAGAATCTGTATACCTGTCCTTCTATATTATTAATGTCGATTACCCTATTGGCCATCAGCTGGCACCGAAACCGGCGGTCTATTCTACTAACGATATTCTTTGGATAGCTCGTTGAGAATTCTCACCACGATACCCGCCACTTCCTTCACGGCCTCCTTGTCCTTTTCCCTTACGCGTACTTGCACGCGGGATTCGAACTTGTCAGGGTGGAACTTGAGCAGGGTGGAGCGTAAGACGTCTTTGACGACTAGAGCACCATCAGCGGAAGGGTCTTTTGTCGGGATCAGGAACGCCGAGACGGCATCCTTGGTGAAGTCGTCCACAGTGAGCGCGACGTGCTTTTGGGCGGGCGGCGCGACAGGCCATGGTATGTCCTCGAAGCGCAGCAGAGCCGCGTGAGGAACGGATTGCCCCTCGGGCAACCGCTCCAAGAGCTTGGCCCATCGCTCCTCATACCGTTTCCTGGCATCCTCCAGTCGGCGCTTGGCCTTCGTGGCGGAGAGGCGTTCAAGCTCGGCCTGCGCCTCCTCCTCGAGACGCCGCGACTCCTCCCGGAGGCGCCGCTCGCGCTCCTTACGCCTCTCCCGCTCTTCTTTTTTCCGCAGCCGTTCCTGAAACTCCGCTTGATTCTTCTTCCTACGTACACGCAAAAAAAAAAGAGTCAGCAAACAGAGGTAAAATGGCATGCATGCAGACAGGGAGCTCACCTCCACATGCCCGCGCGGATGTACTCGGAGTACTCGTCATCGTTCATCTGCCACGGCTCGAGCCCGATGTCCTCGCGCGCGTCCTCCATCCACAGACCTGTGCTGAAACCCTCGTCCGTCCCGCGCCACCGCCGCGGAATATGCGCGTACGTGTTCAGCCGCGCTTCGACACCATCGAGCCGCTGCAGCGGGTCGAGCAGTCCGTCATCCTCCAGTGCGTCCCGCATCTTCTCGTCGAAGCGTTCCTGCTCTGCGCGCGCACGCGCAGCCTCGTCAACGTCCTCGTCCTCGCGGAGCCCGGGGCCAGCGTCGGCATCAGCGTTGGCGCCATACCGCGGAGACGACGGTCCGGGATCGCCTGGGTATTGTTCTTGGTACGAGTATCGCGGACGGCCGCTACGCTTTGGACTGGCGGAGCGCGAGCGATGGCGCTCCCGAGCCACGTCTTCGTCGTCGCCATACCAGCTTCTCCTGGTCTGTGCGGCCTCGCGCTCTTTGCGCGCAGCCTTTCTGGCTTTCCTCTGTGCGCGCTCATCTTCTTCTGCCTGAGTCCTCTTGAGGTGGAGACGGGGCATAATAGCCTACTGTTTCGCTGTGCTCGCAGTGCGCACAACCGTTAAGTATCGACGACTCGGTCGTAGTGGTACCCGTCCCGGCTTATCGAAAGGCTGTAAGCGTCTAGAGTCGACGAGGATCAACGTTTAGTCAAGTCCGAAGGTATGATGTTGCCCGCGAGCTCTGGAGGCTGGGCATTAATTGTCGTACAAGGGCTTTCACACACATGGACTCGGACACAAACCGCCGCAGGAGCCTGGAGCACGGCACGGCTACTGGTGTCACATTTCGTTGAGGCAAGTAGTCACGTCGTCACGAGCTATAATATCACGTGAAAAGCTGTTCCTTAAGGGTTGGTAAATTTGATTGAACAAAACATTTTGACGAGCTGTGGAAGAGCAACGAACTCAATAATTTCGCTATATGATGTCTTCGTTGTACCACAGATCTTCCCGCGTGCTCCTCTTTCATAGCCTCCGAGGACCCAGGTTCTGATGTGATGTGGCAGCTTGGAACATACGGTATCAATTTCTGGCTTGGCCTGCCCTTGATGCTCTGTAGAAGCGCATTTAAGCCCCGGAAGGCTGTACTGCTGTTGCGGGAAAAAACATTTCGTCTTGGTCTTCCAGTTTGCGTTTGTTGGCTAACGAAATACGTTCCGTCCCCTGTGGCTTGAACAATCACGTAATGCGGTCACGTGCTTGCCCGCGAGCTGCCGCATTCGGTCCCCCGAGTCGCCGACCCCCGACTCCGAGGTCCGATAAGCATATTTATATGTGCATAGCTTCTTGAACTTTATGAAACGTTGAAGCAGAGACTGGTTAAGCTAGTTAACACAGTTGTCGTGAACGATATGACGGCATTGAAAAAAAAAGTATTACAATGGATATATCCGCCTCTCCAGAGGAAAAAGTAAACAAGCTGCCTGCACCAGTCTGAATGCCGGGTGCAACTTGAACTTCAACCAGACTGTGACTTTCATTTGGCCAGCTATCGGCCCCACCTTCATCTCGGCGGTACTTTATGGCACTACCTTTCTTGAAGGAAACAAGGCCCGAGATTGACAGAAGTCTTTTCCCTATGGCACAAGACGCACTCCGAGTTTTTGAAATACACGTCTAGCGGGCGACGGGGAATGGACCGCCCATCATCGCGCCATACTCGCACTGAATGTGATCACTTCGAAAAACACCATTCTGTTTTCTCCTGAGCCATTGATGCCTGTCTCCGGGCCCTCGGCGCTTTGGCTCTGCAATCGTCGCGCTGCGCTTCGCTCGCTTACCAGTGTATATATACCGCCGTGTCTTCCGTATGCATGGCCCCGCTCTTTCCCCCTCCGAATTCCTAGAGCTCGCTATCGGCTGCCCATCCTGCCTTCGTAATGGTCGATTTCAAGGGCGCGCTCAAGCGCTTTAGGACGGCGAATTCCGCCTCAGATGACGCCGCCTCTGTCGATAGCGAAAAGAAGGAAAAGAATGGCCGGGAGACAGCGCCCGACTCGCGGGTTCTCGCTGCAGACCGCGCCGAACAGACGACGGCTGCAGACCCTTCCCTAAATCCAGGCGCCCTCTCTTTTGAAGAAGGTGAGCGGACTCTGCCCTTCCCGCAGTGCACTTTCTGGATAATGGGCAACGCGAACAGACGCAGCCGGGGGCATGGGCCGCCATCTCGGTGTATTCAGCTGCACGCTCCTCATGTACGTGGACTTTGCTTATCAAAGTTCTACTGGTCAGGACTAGCCTGATGTCGTGTCCAGCATCGGCCGCATCATCGGGACAGGGATCTTCTCCACGCCCTCCTCCATCCTCACTTCGGTCCACTCCGTCGGCGCCTCACTCATGCTGTGGGTGCTGGGCTTCGCGCTCTCCTTCGCAGGGCTGTTCGTATGGTTGGAGCTCGGCACGATGTTCCCGCGTTCGGGCGGCGAGAAAGTTTACCTCGAAGCCGTGTACAGGCGACCCAAATCACTCGCAACCGTCTTCTTCGCCTCCCAGGCCATCCTTCTCGGGTTCACCGCGAGCGGCTGCATCGTGTTTGCTGAAAAGTGCGCATCCTTTTCCCTGCTTTCTGGGGCCAGCGGTACCTGCCTTGGCAAGAAGCTGATTTATTGGATGCTCACGCCTACTTTTTTCTTCTCTGATTAGCATTTTGGTCTCTGCGGGGCACGAAGCAGGGCGGTGGGCAGAGCGTGGCATCGCATTGGGAGGCATGTACTCGCTTTCCTCCTCTCGTTAGGCCTAGTTCTTATTGGGGCGTTGCTGTAGTGATTTTCTTCGTGACGATTCTTCACGGGTTCACCCCTAGACTCGGCATATGGCTAATGAATGTGCGTTTAGCGCTAGACTTGATCACAAATCTCCCTCCTATTGCATCTAATAGATTTTGCACAGGCTCTGAGCGTCTTCAAGGTATTCATTCTGGTCTTCATCATCATCACGGGTGCGCTATCAGCCAAGCCTCGATTGTTTTCCTCGGTTCACACTGACACGTCGTTAAATCAGGTTGGGTTGTCCTCGGCGGCCACACGCGCGTCCAGAATCCGCACGCGAACTTCCACAATTCGTTTGCAGGCAGTTCGCACAGCAGTAGCGATGCAAGTATCATTGCTTTAGTCAGATCTCACCCAAAGACGAGCGCTGATACGCGTACATTTCTCCTCTAGTATGCGACGGCGACGTTCAAAGTCCTGAACGCGTACGCAGGGTGGTCTAACATCAACTATGTCTTGAACGAAGTACGCGACCCTGTGCGCACTCTCAAGATTGCTGGTCCGCTCGGACTCGGGATCTGCGCCGTTTTATACATGCTCGCGAACATCGCGTACTTTGCGTGCGTGATTCTGTTGGTTCCGTTTTGTACTGTCCGTGTTGAATGTCGCTTTCAATAGGGCAGCGACGAAGGAAGAGATCTTGGAAGGAGGGGTTACGGTCGCCTCGCTGTTCTTCAAACAGATCTTCGGCTCAGAGGCCCAGAGGGCTCTTACAGTTTTCGTTGCTTTGAGGTAAACTTACGTATTATATGTGCAGACTCTGATTGATTTTTTTCGTTCATTTTTTTCCCTCAGCGCTCTTGGGTGAGTGGACATGCTCGAAATTTGAGGCGCTAATTTCTAACGATTGCGGTATCATTGACCATCCACTCTGTAGTGTAAGCGTTTCACTACCTTTATTCCTGTCCCAAGGAGCTCACTAATGCTTGATTGCAGAATGTACTGACAGTGGTATGTCTATATCGTTCATGCTCTCGAAAAATAACTCTACCCTGACTGACCCACCTTTTCGTGCGAAGACATTCGCTCAATCGCGTGTCAACCAAGGTCTGCTATTCTCACAAAAAAGTACTTTGCCCAAATAGCTAATCCTGTCTGCGCAGAGCTCGCAAAAGAGGGTATCCCTCTCCCCTTCGGCAACAAGTTCTGGGCATCAAACTGGCCGACGGGAAAGTCGCCCTTACCCGGACTCATCGTGCATCTTATCCCCTCCGTACGTGTTCTCTTCCTTCGCCCTTCCGCCTTACACTGAAGCGGTAAGTAGGTCATCGTTATACTCGCACCACCGCCTTCTGTCGCGTACCCCTTCATTCTTGACCTCGAAGGCTACCCCAGCCAGATCATCAACTTGCTTATTGTCCTCGTGAGTGCTGCATTATGAACTCTCGCACATCCCGGATAGCGTCCGCTTATGTGTCTTACGTATTCCAGGGTCTGTTCTATCTGCGCTGGGAAAAGCCAAATGCCATCCGTCCCTTCAAGGGTGAGCTCCATCCACCCTTCTTCCAAATCGCGGTGTAATCTGACGCGCGTCGTGATGTGCTACGCAGTGTGGTGGCCGATTGCGGTGTTTTTCCTTGCTGCAGCCGTATTTCGTGAGTCCATATACGTAAGCTCTTGCAATCCCCCCACTTGAAACTGACAATTCTGTTCTTCTCATCCTGACAGTCATCGTCGACCCGTTCCTCCATCCTTCGAACGGCGTCGGCGATACGCCACCTCTACCTTACTACCTGTATGTGCCCCTCGTGTATCTCTTCATATTTATACGCATGAACACGAAATGGACGCTTACAAAATTGCGCAGGTACTGCCTCGTCGGCATCGGCGTGCTGCTTGCGGGAATCGGGTACTGGGCAGTATGGCGCATCGTGCTCCCGCGCGTATTCCACTACGAACTCTTGCCGACGAAGGAGACGCTCTCGGATGGGACGGTCGTCACTGTCGTAAGTACATCCCCTTTCTTTTATCCTTACGTTTTCTTTTCTGGTTGTGAAAAAATTAAGTTACTGACGGTCATTTGCACACACGATGCCGTTTGCTCTTTAGTTCGAGAGCAGGAAGCTGAGATAAAAAACGCCTCATCTGTTATACATAAGGTTATTGTTGATTGTTTGATTTTGTGCGACTATGCCGGAGGCGGGTGGTGTTCGTCCGCACGTTCAGTCTGAGAGCTCGGGGTTCAGCCCAGCCGCGTTAAGGGGCCGACAAGTCCCAATGCAGATAGAATACACGAACTGACTACAGTAACGTATAGTGTGCACCAGGGTCCAGTACAGTGTCGGACTCGTTCGCAGTATGTTTTTCTTGGGCGGCATTGGTGCATTTTTGCCGATGATATATGTACCCGTGTGTACATGTATATGTATGTCTAAGAGACTTAGGGGAATGGGCTTGTTTACCTGCCGTCTGCGTGGTTTTTAGGCGGGAAACCATGTATATACAGGGTGCATCGCCATTAATCTTTATAGGTCCTCGATTTTACATACCACTATCAGGACCTTTTATTGGTTGAAGGATGAGCTATTTGTTGGGGGATTCTACTACAGTCGAACTTCCCGTATCCTCCTTTAATGCATGGCCTTGGGTTTCCACCGAGTCGGTAGATAGGAAATCCCTATAAGATAATGCATAAAATTCTAAATGCATAATGCATAGCCAGAATGGGGTATTTACACAGGGATATGCATTATCCGAGGTCAATTAGCCGACGGCTAATTGCATTTTGCTTACAGATTTGCCTAATGTGGGTCAGTAACAAGTACTTTCCCCCCAGTTTAAATAGAATGCTCGACTCAATTTACTCAATTTCATTTAAGTACCCGTCAGAATAGGGGTGTTCTTCCCATACTTGGCTATTTGTCCCATTTTTTAAACTTATACTTCGATTATGTAATAAAGACAAGCCTTCCCTTTTGCATAACCCCCCGTAATGCATGGCCTGACCCTTCCACCGACCGCTATACCGTATGGGAAGTTCCACTGTATTTAGTGGAGACCACTGGATCTGTCTTTCGGAGCATTTGGTCAGCGAGCGGGGCCGTACCTGATTCCGGATTCGGTAAACCGGCTAGCCTGGCTGACAGGCGAAACCGAGAGACTTAACCGCGAACTTCAGGTTACAGGACTTGATGCATGAAAGGGAAACGCAAAGCCACTAAGAACGGTAGTGAGCTCAACAACATTCAGCCGCCTGTAAAACGCGTCCGACAGACAGAGACTTCAACCTCGTCGATGACTACCAATCATCACAGAAAGCCGGTTGCTGAGCTTGTGGCTACCAATCCGTTTTTCAAATATATCGACCCCGACAATACTGATGATCCATACCTCGCATTCGTATTGTTGTTTATATTTTAAAGTGTCTATGCAGACCCTACGTGGCAAGACGCTCTCGACGACAGATACATGGATGGGCAGTATTGCTCGGCTGCGATCCAGGCGAACAGGTACCTAGCAGAAGAATGCGTTAAAAGTATGAAGTCAAAGGACTGGGAGCCCGTCTTTGGTGAGTCTCCTTCTGTTTGATGCTTTCTTGTGCTAATGACGAACAGCTTTGCTTGAGCAAGAGAATGTTGAGCGATACGCTAGTCCACCTCAAGCGTCCGCCCGATTTGCGTGGAAAGTCGACTTTGTTGGAGAGGCGCACACGCAACTTCTGTCCGAAATGCGAACTGCAGCAAAAGTTATATCACGATACTGTACAATTACTCAGATTGTCCAAAGTTCTGGTGTGGGAAAATCACGAACAGTAGACGAGCTGGCAAAGGTAACTGTCCAACTCATGCAAAGCCCATGTCACTGACTTGTTTCTTTAGTGCATATTTATCATACCTATTTGTCTGAGAAATCCAGATGAGACTGGTAAGATAATCCGTCAATTTTTTCGTCATCTGGTGACGGTCCATCAGGTTATCCTCGCGGTGATGCGCCTCTCTGGAGGTTCTTCGAAAACAGGATCTCAGATAATGGGGCCCAACGCTTATGTACCTGTATCGATCTTCTTAGTTCGATAATACGAGAGATTTCAAAGAAGCTCCAATCGGAACCAATCGACAAGAATGATTTCGCTCGCGGCTGGTATCAACGACCCAAACCACCTAATGGCGCCCCAAGTCCATTCAGAAAACATCTGTACGGTGAAGCGTGCAATAATTTGAACTATTCCGTGAGTATCGGCTAGCCAATGATTGCATTGATTTTTAACTATTAATTGAAAGGAAAGTGTCAGTTCTGCGGAGGAACAGCTCGCCAGCGAATTCCGGAGCTTGGCCAGCCTTCTTCCTTCCAATGAAGACTTCCCTCGAGCCATTATTTATATCGACGAGTGTCACTATCTGAGTGTTATCGATATCTCCGATACTGACAAGAAACGCAACTTACTTGATGAAATGCTGGATGCTAT
>JAKOPK010000732.1:0-10171 GCA_024195185.1 Coniferiporia weirii
AAATTATTCAGAAGTAATGAAGGACTTATTGAAGATAATTTTTGATTTTGTTGAAACAGTGCTGAAATACCAATCACAGTCACTTTTGTCACCCACCTGTACATCATGGGGCTGCATTGTCCTTGGCATGACAAACCAAAAACTGCCGCCCCAAATCCCGAGAGGGTTCCTGATGACAGCACACATGCTATAAGGGAATAGGGGCTCCATAACAAGTGGTATACCAATGAAAACCAGCTGACTCAAGAGAGACAGGCCACCACTGGCCCCTGGGGTAGATGACTCGCTCTCACTCAGTGGGTGGTTAGTCTGGGTGGACTCCCTGGCAACCTCGAGAGAGATAGGCCGGGGTCCAAGCTGCAGGGCAACACAGTAACTCTGGTATGCTGCAGATCCAGAAGCGGGGTTGTCAGGGTGATTGGGCTCTGCTTGCATCCCATGACTGATGGCCCTGAGTATTCCCTGGGGTAATCCTGGGTTTCTGAAGCGTGTGCCAGGGAACAGGAAACTCCGGCCAGGCCTGGAAAGCCTGTGTCACTATGGAGTGAGCTGTAGCGGTGGCGGATAGTTCCCGTCACTGGCTCCAGAGCACTAAATCTGCTGTGGGTTCGTGTGGGAGTAAGTCCTACTACAGGCTTAAGTTGATTCCAAGCAGTCAGCCACGCTCAGCCCCCTTGTAGGAGGGGATGAGGACAGTGTATCGTGCTGTTAAAAACATGCCAGTGTGGAAACATGAAACCGAGAGCCAGCAACCCTGTTCAAGGGGGCGATGTTATGAGGAAGGTGTAGGTGTATGTGGGCCCTGCAAGGGCGTCCTTAATGCTTGGTTTCCTCTATCAGTTTCTGTCTGGCACTTGCTGCCACCCCCCCTTCCACTTCTAAGCGTCCCTCAGTTCCTCTCTTTTATTAGTTATGGGCAAAGGTCATGATATGTATCCCTCCCTTTCCTCCTATCCATTTCCCTCTCCTTTAATAGGGCGTGTTTTCTCACTTGGCCCCCTTGGGGGTGCACACCCCACCCAGTTCTGTATGATGTGCAGTGATGGGCACCTCCATAGTTGTTTAGCCTTGGCCCCCCCTTTGGGGGGGCACATGTATTAGATAATTCTGAAGGAATAATCAAAAAAAAAAAAAAAGCCCCTTTGGCATCCAGGAGGGCAGTGTCTGTCATCGGGAGTTTAAAGGCCTCAACAAGGGCTGGAAAGGCAAGCTCCGTCCACTCCCTGTAGTCATCATTGGTAAGACAATGAATTCTGCGGAGGGGGGGAGGGAGGTTAGTGGGAACTGCCCAGGTTAACTGGGCATGGTCAGATAGTGGGGAGTGCGCCAAAGCAAAGGAGTCAAGGATGGACTCTGGCACAATATGGGGGGGGGGGCCACATCATGTCAATGGGGCACTGACGGGACCCATCCTTGGGACAGGAGTCAGAGTCTGGTGCATGGGCGGGCTCAAGGCCATTTTCTTGGAAGAAGTCATTGAGGGGTTGGGCCCCCAATGACTCCCTCCAAGTAGCAGCAAGATTGGACCAGGAGTGGTGGTGACAGTTCACTTGGCCCCCTTGGGGGTGCGCACCCTGCCCAGTTCTGTATGATGTGCAGTGACGGGCACCTCTGTAGTTGTTTAGTCATGGCCCCCCCTTCAGGGGGGCAGGTGTATTAGATAATTCTGAAGGAATAATTTAAAAAATTTAAAAAATTTAAAAAAACATCCCTTTCTCCCTTTCTCTGCAGGCCTGTGTCCCTTGTGTCCAACAGGTCCCAGCATACATGCACCCCCCCTGGGTCGACCCACTTGCCTTCAGGCAAGGTCGGATCAACTTTTCCATCCCCCCAGTGCCAGTTCCCTCTGAGGTCCAGATGGACTTTGTCTGTAGAGCTTGGGAACTGTGCACAGCCTCTACTCTCCAGGTCTTCACCAATGGCTCACATCTCAGTCAGAAGGCTGGATCCACCATCATCTCCATGTGTGGGCCGTACCAGCTTCGCTCCCATAGGCTGACCTCCCCCCTGTGCTACACTGCCACAGATGCTGAACAATTCTCTCTGGGCATCGCTCCTGGCTGGGCTGCATGACATCTCCGCAAGTTGCTTGCACACATCTCGGATGTCTACTTCATGTCCAATTCACTCATGGTGCTCAACCTATACCACTGCTGGCCCTCAGCCTCTGGGGCCAATCTCCTCCCACTTTGGAAGGCAGGCATGCAAACGCTCCTCAACTCCTTCCCACAGCTCACCATTCATTTCACATGGTCCCCTGGACATGAGGACATCGCTGAGAATGAGTGGGCTGATCAGGAAGCCAAAGCAGCCACTCTCCTGCCGCCCTCCAACCTCCCACCATCCATCTCCATGCTAAAGGAGCAAGCTACACTCACCACCCATGAGCGCTGGTCCCTCCAGCTCACCCAACCACTCACCTCAACCGCCGATAAATACCTGGTGATCACAGGCCCCCCCACCCGGACACCGTGTAAGCTTCTCACACTACTTGTTGACCACCCCCACTGTGAGCTGTTTTTTTTTTTTTTTTGATTATTCCTTCAGAATTATCTAATACATGTGGGGGGGGCCAAGACTAAACAACTATGGAGGTGCCTGTCACTGCACATCATACAGAACTGGGCGGGGTGCGTGCCCCTGGGGGGGCCAAGTGGGAAAACGCGCCCTATTAAAGAGAGGAGGGAGGGAGAAGAGGAAAGGGAGGGATACATATTGTGACCATTGCCCATAACTAATAAAAGAGAGGAAAACTGAGGGACGCTTAGAAATGGAAAATGGGGGGGCTGCAAGTGCCATGCGGGAAATCGATGAAGATTCCAAAAGGCAGTCACAAATCAGAGGGAAAGGGAGGAGCATTACCTGCTAGCTCCAAGAGAGCCAGGTCTGTGTCCTGGGTCCTGGGTCCAAGATATTGACACACGTAGTCCCAAAGAACATTGAGGTCGAAGTCCTCACTGGAGGTGGGCAGACTGTCCAGATCCATGGTGGCAAATGCTAGCCGGATGGACCCCATGGTGCGGTCTGAAATGTGGTTGAGGTGTCCTGTCACATGCAGCCGGTGCCTAAGGACCAGGAGGAGGGATTCGTCTGCCCACTCGCTGTGGTGGGCTGGGGGGGGGCGATTCACTGGCCAGGCTCATGGGATCCACGCCTGGAATGTGTTGCAGCTGCCTAGGATGTGGGCGTTCGACTGGATGGGCCATGGGGAATGGTTATGCCACCTGCAGTAGGGGATCAGGCCATGTACGCATTGGTAGACTGAGTCAAAGCTCAGCCAGTATCTCCCATAGGGACTGGCATGACAGAGGACCTGAGCTACTGCAGACAGCTCATGGCAGGGGTGGTCCACAAAGAGTGTGAGGAGCTTGCGTGGGGTTCGGGTGGGGGCTCCGGTCATGGCCAGGTACTTGTCTGCTGTCAAGGCAAGTGGGCAGGCTAGTTGGTGGGACCAGCGTGCTCGGGCAATGAGAGTGGATTGTTCCTTGAGTGCAGAGATGGAGGGGGTGAGTGAGGACGGTGGCAAATCTGTGGCTGCTTTCGCCTCAGCGTCGGCCCATTTGTTGCTGGCGATGTCTGAGTGGCCTGGACACCAAGCAAAGTGGACTGTGAGGCTGGGGTATGAGTCTAGTAGTGTTTGCACCCCTGCCTTCCAGGTGGGGAGGAGCTGGGCCCCCGAGGCCGAGGGCCAGGTCTGGAATAGGTTGATGGCTGTGAGGGAGTCGGACATGAAGTGTATGTCCAAAACTTCCATCAGGTGATCTCAGAGGTGGGTGGCCACTCATCCAGGGGCGCCAGCGAGAGAGAAAATCTCGGCGTCTGTGGCTGTGGCAACCTTGGGGGATGCAAGGCGGCAGAACCCTAGTTTTTGGGTGCCATGCATGGTGCAGATGGCAGACCCCAAGTCTGTTCCAATGCATGAGCCATCGGTGAAGACCTGGAGTGAGGTGGGGGTGCATCATTCCTGAGCTCGAACAATGAATGTGCATCGGACCTCGGAGGGAACCGGGATGGGGGGGACTTTGAAGTTGATCCGACCCTGCCCGAAGGTGAGGGGATCCGTCCATGGGGGGTGTGTGTATGCAGGGACTTGCTGGACACGAGGGACACAGACCTGCAAAGAATGGGAAGAAGGGAGGTTAGCACTGTCTCTATAATGGCAGCGGCCTACTGAGTGGGGGGTGCGCCATAGGTGCAGGGCATGGCCGGTCTTTAAATATTCAAAATATGCAAAGTAAGGAGGGGTAGAGCAAAGGAAATTAGTGGAAAGGGGGGAGGCGCCTTTGTAGATGCCTAGTATCCAGTGGCAAGCAGAATTTTGTACCACCTGCAGCCGATTTACCAAGGTTTTTTGGGAGTGGCCGTGGTACCAGACTGGCGAGCCCCATGCGAGCACAGTGTGGATGCATGCTGAGTACAGTTGGTGCAGGAGGAGTGCCGAGATGCCATGTTCAGTGTTGCCGAGAATGCAGAGGGCGGCCAGGGTAGAGAGGCCTTTGGAGCGCATGCACTCAACATGGGCCTTGAATGAGAGACCAGGATCCCACCATATTCCGAGCCAGTGCAGGGGGTTAGTGGGTTTGATGATGGTGGTGGGCATGATTTGGATCCCGGCAGTGTGCCAGTTGTTGTAGCTGATGGTGCACCTGGGTGGGTGGAAGTGGAGAGCCTCTGTCTTCGCAGCTTCGATGTTGAGACCAAGTCAGAGGAAGTGGCTGTCGAGTTGATGGTATGTGGTTGCCAGAGTTTCGCAGTTGGATGTGATATTGGGGCCGATGCAGATGATAAGGTGGTCGTCCACATATGTGAGTAGGTTGCATCCAGGTTGTTGAAAACGCTGTATTGCTAGCCCCACAAAGATGGTTGACAGGATAGGTGAGACTGGCAAGCCTTGAGGGGTGCCGAGGTCAGGTTTTGGGGCAGTGGGTAGGGTCGTCCCATCGAAAGAGATAGACACCCTCCTACCCATCATGAAGGATAGGCACCAGTCTGCCATGTTGAGTGGACATCCCATCAACATGAGTTGCTGGTGGAGGAGTGTCAGGTGAACCGAGTTGAAGAAACCTTGGATGTCTACCATAAGGATGGAACATATGAGGCCTTTCAAGTGGGTGCACTCGACAATCTGTAAAAGGTGTTGCGAGGTGTCGTAGACTGAATGGCCCTGATGCCCGCTGTATTGGTTAGGGGGCAGCCAGTTTTCCTTGTTGGCAAGGAACTGGAGCCAGTTAGCAATGATATTTTTGAGGAGCTTTCCCAAGGTCTCCTTGAGGGTGATGGGGCGATATGATCGCAGTGAGAAGGGGGTTTTTTTTTTTTTTTTTTTAATTATTCCTTCAGAATTATCTAATACATGTGCCCCCCCAAAGGGGGGGCCAAGACTAAACAACTGCGGAGGCGCCCATCACTGCACATCATACAGAACTGGGCGGGGTGCACGCCCCTGAAGGGGCCTAGTGAGGAAACGCACCCTATTAAAGAGAGGGGAAAGTGAGGAGGAAAGGGAGGGATACATATCGTGACCATTGCCCATGACTAATAAAAGAAAGGAACTGAGGGATGCTTAGAAATGGAAGGGGGGGTGGCAGCGAGAGCCAGACAGAAACTGTTAAGGGAAACCAAAAGGTGATCACTAATCAGAGGGAAAGGGAGGAGCATTACCTGCGAGCTCCAAAAGAGCCAGGTCCGTGTCCTGTGTCCTGGGTCCAAGGTATCGACACACATAGTCCCGAAGAATGTTGAGGTCGAAAGCCACTCCGGAGGTGGGCAGGCCATCCAGATCCATGGCGGTGAAAGCCAGCCAGAGGGACCCCACGGTGCGGTCTGATATGCAGTTAAGGTGTCCCGTTGTGCACAGCCAGTGCTGAAGGACAGGGAGGAGGGATTCGTCTGCCCACTCACTGTGGTGTGCCGGGGGGGGGGGGGCAATTAGCTGGCCAGACTCATGGTATCCACGCCTGGAATGCGTCACAGCCACCCAAGATGTGAGTGGTTGACTGGACAGGCCATGGGGGGTGGTTGTGCCATCTGCAGTAGGGGATCAGGCCATGTATATGCCGGTAGACTGAGTCAAAGCTCAGCCAGTATTCCCTGTAGGGACTGGTGCAACAGAGAACCTGGGCTACTGCCGACAGTTTGCGGTGGGGGTGGTCCACAAGTAGCATGAGTAGCTTGTGCGGAGTGCATGTGGGGGGTCCGGTCACCACAAGGTATTTGTTGGCAATCGAGGCGAGTGGGCGGGCCAATTGGTGGGCCCACCATGCTCAAGCGATGAGCGTGGACTGCTCCTTGAGTGCAGAGATGGAGGGGGTGAGTGAGGACAGTGGCAGGTCGGTAGCTGCTTTTGCCTTGGTGTCAGCCCATTCATTGCCAGCAATGTTGGAATGACCAGGGCACCACGCGAAATGGACTGTAAGACTGGGGAACAAGTTGAGGAGCATTTGCACACCTGCCCTCCAGGTGGGGAGGAGTTGGGCCCCCGAGGCGGATGGCCATGTCCAGAAGAGGTTGATTGCAGTGAGGGAGTCGGACATGAAGTGGATGTCTGAGACTTCCCTCAGGTGTTCACAAAGGTGGGTGGCAGCCCAGCCAGGGGCGCCAGCCAGAGAGAAGATTTCAGTGTCTGTGGCTGTGGCTACTGTGGGGGATGCGAGGCAGTGGAACCATAGTTTACGGGTGCTGCGCATAGTGCAGATGGCAGATCCCGAGTCCATGCCAATGCAGGAGCCATCGGTGAAGACTTGGAGGGAGGAGGGGGAGCACTGTTCCCGAGCTTGCATGATGAAGGCTCGTCAGACCTTGGAGGGAACAGGGATGGGGGGGACTTCGAAATTGATCCAACCCTGCCTGAAGGTGAGGGGATCCGTCCATGGGGGGTGTGTATATGCAGGGACTTGCTGGACACATGGGACATGGACCTGCAAAGAATGGGAGAAGGGAAGGTTAGTGCTGTCATGGTAGCGATGGTGACCTATGGAGTGGGGGGTGCACCAAAGGTGCAGGGCATGGCTGGTCTTTAAATATTCAAAATAAGCAAAGAAGGGGGGGGGTAGAACAGAGAAAATTTGTGGAAAGGGGGGAGGCGCCTTTGTAGATGCCGAGTATCCAGTGGCATGCAGTGTTTTGGACCACCTGCTGTTAAGCCTATGATGAAGTAAGGCTCCTAGATAAGTGATGGTTCGGTTTAGATAGGAGACGATTGAGAAGTAAGGGTTTCCCCTAGAGTTGGTGAGGCAGTTGACTTAATATCCCACTGTAGGAGATAGTGACAAGTAGGCTTGATTGAACGAAGAGAACAAGCTTAAGGCTTGAAGCTCTGAGTACAGGTTCTTATATGCTACTATGGAAGGTCACAGAAACTAATGGAGAATATGACTGATCAAGGTAAAGGATCAGTCAGCATGGAAAGCCAAAGAATGCAGTGGAATAGTGGTGAAAGAAAAGAAAAGAAAACATGGTGGTTAAGGTAGGTCTGCTGATCAAGTAGAGGGATTACCTAAGCAAGGGAAAAGCAATGGTGAATGTAAGGATTTTGTAACACCTGCAGCCAGTTTACCAGGGTTTTTTGGGAGTGGCCATGAAACCAGATGGGCGCGCCCCATGCAAGTACAGTGCAGATGCAGGCTGAGTATAATTGTCGCAGGAGGAGGGCAGAGATGCCGCATTTGGTGTTGCCGAGGATGCGGAGGGTGGCTAGGGTGGAGAGGCCTTTGGAGCACATGCGCTCGATGTGGGCTTTGAAGGAGAGACCGGGGTCCCACCATATTCCGAGCCAGTGCAAGGGGTTAGTGGGTTTGATCATGGTGGTGGGGGTTATTTGGATCCCAGCAGTGTGCCAGTTGTCATAGCTGATGGTACACCAGGGTGGGTGGAAGTGGAGAGCCTCTGTCTTCATGGCTTCGATGTTGAGACCAAGTCGGAGGAAGTGGCCATCTAGTTGGTGGTAGGTGGCGGCCAAGGTGTTGCAGTTGGAGGCGATGTCGGGGCCAACGCAGATGATTAGGTGGTCGTCCACATATGCGAGTAGGTTGCAGCCAGGTTGGTGGAAATGCCAGATCACCAGTCCTGCAAATATGGTGGACAGGATGGGGGAGACTGGTGACCCTTGCGGGGTACTGAGGTCAGGTTTGGGGGCGGTGGGTAGTGTCGTTCTGTCGAATGAGATGGAGACACTTCGGCCCATCATGAATGAGAGGCACCAATCCACCATGTTGTGCAGACAGCCCATCGACATGAGTTGCTGGTGGAGGAGGGTCGGGTGCACTGAGTCGAAGAACCCCTGAATGTCCACTGCTAGTATGGAGCAGACTAGGCCCTTTGAGTGGGCACACTCAACAATCTGTAGGAGGTGCTGGGAGGCGTCATAGACTGAATGGCCCTGACGCCTGCCATATTGGTTAGGAGGCAGCCAGTCCTCCTCATTAGTGAGGAACTGGAGCCGGTTAGCAATGATCTTTTCAAGGAGCTTTCCCAAAGTCTCCTCTAGGGTAATGGGTCGGTAGGACTGTGGTGAGAAGGGGTCCTTCTTGTTTGGCTTCCTGAGCATGACCACTTTTGCCACTTGCCAACACTTGGGGTGGTGCCCCAGGCATAGGCAATTGTTGAAAAGGGCCAGAACCTCACCAGGGTAGTGCATAACCACCCATTTGAGTGGGTGGTAGCTAACCCCGGAGGGCCCAGGAGCTGACAAGTTGGAAGTGCCAGCCAGGGCCATCTCGAGCTCGGAGGCAAGCAGAGGCGGCACTGGTGGTGGTGGAGGTGGGGTGGGAGGGAGGCCTGCATCTGGAATGGGGGGAGGGTCTTTGAAGAACATAGTGCAGAAAAGCTCACCTTGTTCTGTTGTAGACTGGGTGAAGGTGCCATCCTCTCGACGTAGAGAGGGGACCTGAGTGGGGCGGACCCCTAGGCCGCATTTGGCCCAGGACCAGATGTTTGTCAGGTTGGCTTCCTTGGCCTGGTCAGAGTAGTATGTGCGCTTGGCCGTGCAGACGCCTCTCTTGAAGGCTTGGTGGGCACTAGAGTGCTTGAGTGCAGTGGGGGCGGTGCCTATGGCTTTGAGGAGTTTGGCACAGTGGGGGGTCCACCATGCTACCTCCGTCTTCTTCGGCTTTGCAATTGAGGTGAAGGGGGCGAGAGCGTCCTCCATGGCTTTCACCATGGCGGCAGCTTTGATGTCCAAGGAGGCGGGGTTGACGACTGGCAGTTGGAAGGCCCAGTCAAGGGCGGGGTAGGCGATCTCCGACCATTCTGTGAAGTTGTCGGCAGTGAGGTGCCGGGTTCATGGGGTGGGCAGGGGGGCAGAGGTCAGGATCACCCATTTGAGGCAGGCATGGTCCGAGAGGGCAGTTTTGGTTGACCCGAATGTGTCCAGGATCAAGTTAGTGTCTATTGAGGGTGGTGTCCAGACCATGTCGATGGGGCATCAGTCAACTCCGTCACGGGGGTGAGAGTCAGAGTCAGGGTCATGGGCGGGTTTGAGACCATTCTTGTGGAAGAAGTCGTCCAGGGGTTGGGCCCTGAGTGATTCTGTGCAGTTGGTGTGGAGGTTGGACCACAAATGGTGGCGATGGTTGAAGTCACCACACACTGTGAGGGTAGTGGCCAGCGCCAGGGGGAGATTAAATAGAAATGACTCACCTGGGTACTGCGGGGGAGTGCCATCCCTGTCTGCAGGGGTCATACTGTAGTAATTGCATATGTGGACAGTTTGTAGGGAGCGGACCTCCACCGTCAGTATGTCGGTTCCACTAGTGGCAGTGCCGAGGACAGACCAGGAGGATGAGGGAAAAGAGTGCAAAATGTATGTGACCACCCAGGGGCAAGTGTCAGGTGGGAGGACAGGGACGTATCCAGGGATAGAGGGGACATTGAAGACCACTGATCCCGTCGGGTTGGTAAGAGAGGGTTGAAGGCCGATTTGATACTAGGGGGGCTCTTGGATAAGCAAAAGGTGCAGGGGGGTGGGGTCATTGGATAGGGCCGGGAGTAGGGAGTGGATAGTGGCCAATGACCACGCTGCATTCCACTGTAGCACACGGAGTTGTGCACTCATAACTCCATTTCGAGTTCCTGGATTTGGGCCTCATGCAGGCCATCGAGGATGCCATGGAAGCGGTGCTTATGAGGGCACGCAGGGTCAGTGGTGGGGTGGTCGCCATTGCAGTTCCGGCAG
>JAKOPK010000733.1:0-10099 GCA_024195185.1 Coniferiporia weirii
TTGGGGGGGGGGGGTGGGGGGGGGGGGCGGGGGGGGGTGGGGGGGGGCGGGGGGGGGGGGGGGGGGGGGGGGGGGGGTGGGCGGGGTTGTTCCTGGGGTTGGGGCCTGGATGTGAGGGGCTTGTTGGGGCCTTGGGGCAGGGCGGTTAGCCAATGTGGAGACTTGCCGGGCGAGGTTCCCAACATCTGAGGTGAGTTTGGTGACAGCGTCGGCCATCGCCTTCATCTTGCGGGATGGGGGGGGGGGGGGGGCCATCAAGACTGTCCTTGGGGCGAGCTTGGCGAAAGGGTAAGGGAGGGCGTCACAGTTGTGGTTCTCCAGGAAGTGGTGGTATGCCATGCCCGCGTTGAGCATGGCGACATGGTTTACAGGGTGAGCATCCCTCTCCCGCTGCAGGTCAGAAAGCACCGTGTGGGCTAGGGCAGTTACCTTACCTAGGAATCCTGATGCTTGAATTTCCACTGAATTGGGGAAGGATGCGTCCGCTCTGTCGAGGTCGACAAAGCACGTATGGAAGGCGACTATCGCCTCTGCCAGAATCTCCTGGGACCTGGAGAGGTTTGCCGGGCGCATCCTGGGGGCGAGGGGGGTGAGGGTGTCTGCTGAACGTTTGCCTGTCTGGGACTCCGGGGTGTGGGGGCCGTCTTGCTCCATGGCCGCGATTTCGGCATTGTAGTCATGATGTTCTGGCTGGCTGGCCGAGTACGGTGAGGGCCCGCCCTCAGAGGAGATGGAAAGGGGTTGGTACAGCTCGAACACTGTGCCCAGAGGGGTGGTGAGGGGCTGTCGGGGGGGGGACGGTGGTGTAGACACCGGGCGTGGTCCGGATAGGGGGCCCATCAGCGATGACGACATGGCCATGCAGGCAGGGTCAGAAGCCAGCGAGCGAGTAGTGCTGGGTTTTTGTGGAGGCAGGGGGCAACTATAGCCACTGGCTGACATTGAGGGGAGTCTTAGCTGCACACGACAATGTAGATGGTGGTGGTTACTGGTCAAGAGGGATGCGCTCATGGCGATGATAGCACATCCCTCTTGACTAGTAACCACCACCATCTACATAGTAGCACGCAGCTAAGACTCCCTCTATGTCGACCAGTGGCTATAGTTGCCCCCCGCCTCCACCTAAACCCAGCACCACTCGCTCGCTGGCTTCCGACACTGCCCGCCAGGCCGCATCGTCATCGCCGATGGGCCCCCTTTCCGGTCAATGCCCGGCGTCCACACTGCCGTCCCCCCCCCCCCCCGTCAGCCCCTCGCTACCCCCCTGGGTATAGCGTTTGAGCTCTACCAACCCCTCGACGTCTCTTCTGAAGGTGGACCCTCGCCGTACTCGGCAAGCCAGCCAGAACATCACGACTACGATACCGAAATCGCAGCCATGGAGCAAGACGGACCCCACACCCCCGAGTCACAGACCAGTAAATGATCAGCGGACACCCTCACCCCCCTTGCCCCCAGAAGGCACCCAGCCAACCTCACCAGGTCCCAGGAGATTCTGGCAGAGGCAATCGTTGCTTTCCATGGGTGCTTTGTCGAACTCGACAGAGCGGACTCCTCCACCCCCCAGACAGTGGAGATACAGGCATCAGGGTTTCTAGGTAAGATTACTGCCCTAGCCCACATGGTGCTCTCAGACCTCAAGTGGGAGAGGGATGCTCACCCAGTCAACCACGTGGCCATGCTCAACGCGGGCATGGCCATGGCTCTTCGGCTCCGCCCTCCGACTCTCTGTCCCGCTGGTCCGCCAAGGCCTCACCCAGTGCGAGCGCTGCCAAGCGCTCGGCCACAGAACAGCAGGATGCTGCGCCCCAGCTGTCTGCGCTGAATGCACCGGGCAGCACCTCACCCAAAACCATCAGAAGTTGTGCACCAATTGTGCCTCTGAGGCCATTGCCAATGACACCTGCCCCCACCCCTGCCGCTGCCATAACTGCAACGGCAACCACCCCGCCACCAACCCTACATGCCCCCGAAAATGCTGCTTCCGCAGTATCCTCGACGGCTTACATGAGGCCCACATCCAGGAACTTGAGATGGAGTTATGAGTGCACAACTTTGCGTGCTCCATCTCGTTCGACGGGACAACCTTGCCCAGCGCACCCAAACCTGACCTCGGAACCCCACAAGGGTCCCCAGTGTCACCCATCCTGTTGACCATCTTTGCAGGGCTCACTATCCGGCGCTTCCAACAACTGGGTTGCAACCTCCTTGCATATGTGGACGACCACCTCATCATTTGCGTGGGCCCCGACATCGCTTCAAACTGCGACACCCTAGCCCACACGTACCGCCAACTCAACGGCCACTTCCTCCGGCTCAGCCTAAACATCGAAGCCGTGAAGACAGAGGCACTCCACTTCCACCCCCCCGGCACACCATAGGTTACAACAACTGGAGGACCGCTGGCATCCAAATTACACCCACCACCATGATCAAGCCCACCAACCCCCTGCGATGGCTTGGAATTTGGTGGGACCCCGGCCTCTCCTTCAAAGCCCACGTCGAACGCATGCAATCGAAAGGACTCTCCACCCTCACTGCCCTCCGCATTCTCGGCAACACTGAACACGGCATCTCGGCCATTCACCTCCGGCAACTGTACTCGGTGTGTGTGCGCACCATCCTTGCATGGGGCGCACCCATATGGTACCATGGCCGAGCCCAAAAAACCTTAGTTAACCACCTACAGGCAGTCTAAAACACTGCCTGCCGGTGGATTCTTGGCATCTATAAGGGCACATCCCCCCTTTCAACTAATTTCTTATGCTCCCTCCCCCCTTTCTTTGTGTATTTCGAATATCTAAAGACTAACCATGCCCTGCGCCTCTGGTGCACCCCCCACTCCATCGGCCGCCGCTGTTACTTGCCGCGCACTAACACCCCCTTCTCCCTTTCTCTGCAGGCCTGTGTCCCCCATGTCCAACAGGTCCCAGCGTACATGCACCCCCCTTGGGCTGACCCTCTTGCCTTCGGGCACGGTTGCATCAGCTTCTCCATCCCTCCCATTCCGGTTCCCTCTGAGGTCCGGACGGACTTTGTCCATCGAGCTCAGGAACTGTGCACACCACTCACCGTCCAGGTCTTCACCGATGGCTCCCACCTAGGCCAGAAGGCCGGATCCACTATTGTCGCCATGAGTGGGCCGAACCGGCTCGGATCTCATCGGCTGACCTCCCCACTCTGCGCCACTGCCACAGATGCCGAACAGTTTTCCCTCGGTATTGCCCCGGGCTGGGCCACGTGCCACCTCCGCGATGCGCTCGTGAATGTCACCAACATTGTCTTCATGTCGGACTCACTCATGGCGCTCAACCTCTACAAGTGATGGCCCTCCGCCCCAGGGGCCAACCTCCTCCCACTATGGAAGTCGGGCGTCCAAACTCTCCTGGACACGTTCCCATAGCTCCACGTACACTTCGCATGGTCCCCTGGTCATGAGGACATTGCAGGTAATGAATGGGCTGATTCGGAAGCCAAGGCAGCCACTCGCCTGCCCCCCTCCAACTTACCCCCCTCCATCTCTGCGCTGAAGGAACTGGCTACACTCACCACCCATGAGCGCTGGACCCTACAACTCGCCCGCCCCCTCACCTCCACTGCCGACAAGCACCTCGCAGTTACAGGCCCCCCCACCCGGACGCCCAGGAAGATACTCACGCTCCTGGTCAACCACCCCTGCCACGAGCTATCCACAGTAGCTCAAGTCCTCTGCCATGCTGGTCCCTATGGGGGTTACTGGCTGAGCTTCGACTCAGCCTACTGGCACTTGCATGGCCTGATTTCCTACTGCAGGTGGCACAACCACCCCCCCTGGCCAACGCAATCCACAGCACATATCCTGGGCAGCTGCGAGTCATTCATCCCTCTTGACCAGTAACCACCACCATCTACATGGTAGCGCGCAGCTAAGACTCCCTCTATGTCGTCCAGTGGCTACAATCGCCCCCCGCCTCCACCAAAGCCCAGTACAACTCGCTCGCTGGCTTCCGACGCTGCCTGCCAGGCTGCGTCATCGTCGCCGATGGGCCCCATCACCGCACTGACTCGACTGGTGTCTACACCGCCGTCCCCCCCCAGACAGTCCCTAAACGCCCCGCTAGGAACGGCATTCGAACTGTACCAGCCACTCTCCATCTCCTCTGAAGTTGAAACCTCGCCATACTCGACAGGACAACAAGAACAACATGACTATGACACTGAAATCGCAGCCATGGAGCAAGATGGACCTCACACCCCGGAGTCCCAGACAGGTAAATGTTCCGCGGACACCCTCACCCCCCTTGCACCCAGAAGATGCCCGGCCAACCTCTCTAGGACCCAGGAAATTCTGGCCGGAGCAATCATCGCCTTTCACGGATGCTTTGTCGACCTCGACAGAGCCGATTCCTCCACCCCCCAGTCAGTGGAGATACAGGCATCCGGGTTCCTAGGCAAAATCACTGCCTTGGCCCATGTGGTGCTTTCTGACCTCCAGCGGGAGAGGGATGCTCACCCTGTCAACCACGTAGCCATGCTCAACGTGGGCATGACATACCACCGCTTCCTGGAGGACCACAACTGCGATGCCCTCCCCTACCCCTTTGCCAAACTCGCCCCCAGGACGGTCTTGACGGCCCCCCCCCTCCCACGAGATGAAAATAATGGCGGATGCCATCACCAAACTCACCTCTGACGTCAGGAACCTTGCCTGACAGGTCTCCACACTGGCGAATTGACCCGCCCCAAGGCCCCAACAGGCCCCACAGACTGCGGCACCAACAACGGGAACCACCCAGCTCACCCCCCCAGCCTCAGCCCCTCAAGCCCAGGCCCCCACCTCCTACGCCCAGGCCGCGGCACAACCCGCCGCCCAGCAACCAACAGGTGGGGCCCCTCTAACACCAGCAGCTGACAAAAAGAAGAAGAAGGGCAACCAGCAGCTTCCCCCACCCCCAAAAATGTACGTGAAGGACCCCACCCTGGTCCTTAACGCCGGCGACCTTATCCTGCTGGTGACCGCACGGAAATCTGGAGCATCACTGACCCAGACCGCCCATGAGTTCTTTCGCTCTCTCCCCACCGCTGACCAGGTCACGGTGCTGTCCTGCACCTTTAATGCAAAAGGACACATCATGACCGTGTTTGCCCAGCGCCCCTCCTCGGCATCACCCTCCACGGAGTCGATCATTGATCGGCATGTGGAGGCCTTTGCCCGCTTCATGAGAGACAAGTGGTGCTCCACCGGCACCCAACTACCGGCTCACCTAACCCTCACCGCCTCCCGAGTCCGACCAAGGGCTTCCCTTCGCATCTCAAGGGTGCCAACAAGGGACGTCTTTGGCCCCACTGCCCGCCCCTTCTCTGCAGCAGCCCTCAAAGCCGAACTGGTGCAGAACCCCATCCTCAGGAACCTCGAATTCGTTGTGGAACCCCACTTCACTATCGCGGATGGAGAGCGCCTCTCCGGCCTGGACTCGTGCCTGGTCTCCTTTACCTTCATCAACGTAGACGGGTCCATACGTATGCGCCTTCTCAAGCGCCCTCACGTATGGCTCTTCGGCACCTCCCTCAGACTCTCTGTCCTGCCGGTCCGACAAGGCCTCACCCAGTGTGAGTGCTGCCAAGCACTTGGCCACGGGACAGCAGGATGCCGCGCCCCGGCTGTCTGCGCAGAATGCGCCGGACAGCAGGATGCCGCGCCCCGGCTGTCTGCGCAGAATGCGCCGGACAGCACCTCACCCGCAACCACTGGAAGTCATGCACGGAGTGTGCCTCCGAGGCCATCGCAGACGACACCTGCCCCCACCCTCGCCGCTGCCGTAACTGCAACAGTGACCACCCCGCCACCAACCCCACATGCCCTCGTAAATGCTGCTTCCGCGGTATCCTCGACGGGCTGCACAAGGCCCAAATCCAAGAACTCAAGATGGAGTTATGAGTGCACAACTACACGTGCTACAGTGGAACGCAGCCCGATCGCTAGTGGCTATCCACTCCCTACTCCCGACCCTCTCTGAAGACCCCGCCCCCCCACACCTTTTACTGATCCAGGAACCCCCCTGGCACCAGATCGGCCTCCAACCCTCACTCACAGATCCACTTGGCACAGCAATTCTCAGCACCCCGTCGATCCCAGGATATGTGCCCATACTCCCGCCAGACATGCACCCCCGCGTAGTCACCTATGTATCAAGATCCCTCCCCCCTTCATCCTGGTCCATACTCAGAACCGCCACAAGCGGCACCAATGTACTGACAATAGAAATCCGCTCCCACCAAACTGTTTGCATCTGCAATTACTACGGTATGACACCAGCAGACAGGGAAGGCGCCCCCCCTCAGTACCCCAGTGAGCAATTTCTCTTTAATCTCCCTGTGGACCTCGCAGCCTCCCTCACGGTGTGTGGCGACTTCAACTGTCGTCACCACTCATGGTCCAACCTCCATGCCAATCGTGCGGAAACACTCAAGGCACAACCCTTAGACGATTTCTTTCGCGCGAACGGCCTCAACCCCACCCATAACCCTGACACCGACTCTTGCCCACGTGACGGAGCCCGGCGCTGCCCCATAGACATGGTCTGGGCCCCCCCCTCAATTGATGCCAACTCGATCCTGGACACGTTCGAGTCCACCCAAACACCACTCTCCGACCATGCCTGCTTCAAGTGGGCCATCCCGACTGCCACCCCCCTGCCCATCCCAAGAACCCGACACCTCACTGCGGACGACTTCACAGAATGGTCCGAAATCGCATACCCCGCCCTCGACCAGGCATTCCAACTCCCGACTGATGACACCGCCTCCCTAGACCGAAAAGCAGCCGCCGTGGTGAACGCCATGGAAGCCGCCTTGGCCCCCTTCACCTCCATCGCCAAACTGCAGAAGACAGAAGTAGCGTGGTGGACCCCCCACTGCACCCAACTCCTCAAAGCCATTGGCTCAGCACCATCCACCCTCGCCCACTCCAGCACTCGCCAAGCCTTCAAAAGAGGCGTATGCGCAGCCAAGTGAACATACTACTCCGAACAAGCCAAAGAAGCCAACCTGACAAACATCTGGTCCTGGGCCAAACGCGGCCTAGGTGTTCGCCCAACCCAAGTCCCCTCCCTCCATTGGGAGGATGGCACCTTCACCCAATCCGAAGATGAGAAAGGTGAGCTATTTCGCACTACTTTCTTCAAGGAGCCCCCCCCCACGCCAGACGCGGGTCTCCCACCCGCGCTGCCCCCACCACCATCGGCACCACCTCTTCTTGCCTCCGAGCTCGAGGCGGCATTATCCGGCACCTCTAACTTGTCAGTGCCTGGGCCCTCCAGGATTAGCTATCACCCACTAAAATGGGTGATTATGCACTATCCCGCAGAGGTTCTGACCCTTTTCAACGACTGCCTATGCTTAGGGCACCACCCCGAGTGTTGGCAGGCGGCAAAAGTGGTCATGCTCAGAAAACCAAACAAGAAAGACCCCTTCTCCCCCCACTCCTACTGGCCCATCACCCTCGAGGAAACCCTGGGAAAGCTCCTGGAAAAAATAATCACTAACTGACTCCAGTTCCTTGCTAACAAGGAAGACTGGCTGCCTCCTAACCAATATGGGGGGCGTCAAGGCCACTCGGTCTATGATGCCTCCCAGCACCTTTTACAGATAGTCGAGCATGCCCATTCAAAGGGCCAGGTATGCTCCATCCTAGCGGTGGACATACAAGGATTCTTCGACTCGGTTCACCTGGCTCTCCTCCACCAGCAACTTGTGTCGATGGGCTGTCCGCTTAACATGGCGAACTGGTGCCTATCATTCATGATGGGTAGAAGCGTCTCCATCTCTTTCGACGGGACAACTCTACCCAGCGCACCCAAACCAGACCTCGGAACTCCTCAAGGGTCCCCAGTGTCACCCATCCTGTCGACCATCTTTGCAGGGCTCGCTATCCGGCGTTTCCAACAGCCGGGCTGCAACCTCCTTGCATACGTGGATGACCACCTCATCGTGTGCGTAGGCCCCGACATCGCATCAAACTGCGACACCCTAGCCTGCGCGTACCGCCAACTCGACGGCCACTTCCTCCGGCTCGGCCTTAACATCGAAGCCGCGAAGACAGAGGCACTCCACTTCCACCCCCCCTGACGCACCATCGGTTACGACAACTGTAGGACTGCCGGCATCCAAATCACACCCACCACCATTATCAAACCCACTAACCCCCTGCGATGGCTTGGAATTTGGTGGGACCCTGGTCTCTCCTTCAAAGCCCATGTTGAACGCATGTGATCAAAAGGACTCTCTACCCTTGCCGCCCTCCGCATTCTCGGCAACACCGAACGCGGCATCTCGGCACTCCTCCTGCAACAACTATACTCAGCCTGCATACGCACCGTGCTCACATGGGGCGTACCGGTTTGGTATCATGGCCGCTCCCAGAAAACCTTGGTCAATCATCTACAAGCGGTCCAAAACACCGCCTGCTGATGGATCTTAGGCGTCTACAAAGGCGCATCCCCCCTCTCCACTAACTTTCTTTGCTCCACCCCCCCTTTCTTTGCTTATTTTGAATATTTAAAGACTGGCCATGCCCTGCGTCTCTGGCGCACCCCACATCCTGTAGGCCGTCGTCGATATCGAGACAGCGCTAACCTCCCTTTTTCCCATTCTTTGCAGGTCCATGTCCCATGTGTCCAGCAAGTCCCAGCGTACACGCACCCCCCCTGGACGGATCCCCTTGCCTTCGGGCAAGGCCGGATCACTTTCGAAGTCCCCCCCATCCCTGTTCCCTCCAAGGTCCGACGCACATTAGTCATTCGAGCTTGGGAACGATGCACCCCCACCTCACTCCAGGTCTTCACCGACGGCTCTCACATAGGTACAGACTCGGGGTCAGCCATCTGCACCATGCGCGGCACTCACAAGCTCGGGTACCGCCGACTAGCATCCCCCACTGTTGCCACAGCCACGGACGCCGAGATTTTCTCACTCGCTGGCGCTCCAGGGTGGGTGGCCACCCGCCTTCGTGACCACCTGATGGAAGTCAAGGACATCCACTTTATGTCTGACTCCCTCACGGCTATCAATCTCTTCCAGACTTGGCCATCCGCATCCGGGGCCCAACTCCTCCCCACCTGGAAGGCGGGCGTGCAAACTCTTCTCGATTCATTCCCTGGTCTCACTGTCCACTTTGCATGGTGCCCAGGTCACTCGGACATTGCAGGAAATGAATGGGCAGACTCTGAGGCGAAAGCGGCAACAGACTTGCCCCCGTCCTCACTTGCCCCCTCCATCTCTGCACTCAAGGAGCAATCCACTCTCATCGCCCGCACGCGCTGGTCTCACCAACTGGCCCGCCCACTCACTTCGACAGCCGACAAATACCTTGCTGTGACTGGTCCCCCCACCCGCACTCTGCATAAGCTCCTCACGCTTTTCGTAGACCACCCCTGCTGCGAACTATCGGCAGTAGCACAAGTCCTCTGTTGCGCTGGTCCCTACAGGGGATACTGGCTGAGCTTCGACTCAGTCTACCGACACGTACATGGCTTGATCCCCTACTGCTGATGGCACAACCACCCCCCATGGCCTGTCCAGTCCACTGCCCACATACTCAGCGGCTGTGATGCATTCCAGGCGTGGATCCCACAAGTCTGGCCAGCTACTTGCCCCCCCCCAGCCCACCACTCGGAGTGGGCAGACGAAACCCTCCTCCCTGTCCTTTGGCGCTGGCTGCATGCGACAGGGCACCTTAACCGCATCTCAGACTGTACCGTGGGGTCCATCAGACTGGCATTTGCTGCCATGGATCTGGACAGTCTACCCACCTCTGGCGCGGACTTCGACCTCAACGTTCTTCAGGACTACGTGCATTGATACCTTGGACCCAGGACACAGGACACGGACCCGGCTCTCTTGGAGCTCGCAGGTAACGCTCCTACCTTTCCCTCTGATTAACGACTGCCTTTCGGTTTCCCTCATCGGTTTCTGCCTGGCTCTCGCTGCCACCCCCTTTCCCATTTCTAAGCATCCATCAGTTATCCTCTCTTTTAGTAGTTACAGGCAATGGTCGCGATATGTATCCCTCCCTTTTCTCCTATCCTTCCTCCTCTCTCTAATAGGGTGCATACTCCCACTT
>JAKOPK010000734.1:0-10088 GCA_024195185.1 Coniferiporia weirii
ATTATTCCTGCAGAATTATCTAATACAAGGTTGCCCCCCCGAAGGGGGGGCCTAGACTAAACAACTACGGAGGCACCTGTCACTGCACATCATACAGAACTGGGCAGGGTGCGTGCCCCTGAGGGGGCCAAGTGGGAAAACACACCCTATTAAAGGAAGGGGAAAGTGAGGAGGAAAGGGAGGGATACATGTCGTGACCATTGCCTGTAACTAAATAAAAGAAAGGAAAACTTATGGACACTTAGAATTGGGGAAAGAGCCACTGGAAGTCATGCACCAACTGTGCCTCCAAGGCCATCGCTGACGACACCTGCCCCCACCCCTGCCGTTGCTGCAACTGCAATGGTGACCACCCTGCCACCGACCCTGCCTGCCCTCATAAGCGCCGCTTCTGCAGTATTCTCGACGGCCTGCATGAGGCCCAGATCCAGGAACTCGAGATGGAGTTATGAGTGCACAACTTCATGTGCTACAGTGGAATGCCGTGCGGTCCTTGGTGGCTATTCACTCCTTACTCCTGACCCTCTCTGAAGATCCTGCCCCCCCACACCTATTACTAATCCAGGAACCCCCCTGGTACCAAATCGGTCTCCAGCCCTCTCTTACAGATCCGACTGGCTCGGTGGTCCTCAATGTCCCATCTATCCCCAGTTATGTCCCTGTCCTCCCGCCCAACATGCGCCTGTGCATCGTAACCTATGTATCGCGCTCTCTTCCCGCCTCTTCATGGTCCATTCTTGGCACCGCTACCAGCAGCACCGATGTACTGACAGTGGAGGTCTGCTCTCACCAAACTGTATGCATCTGCAATTACTACGGTATGACCCCAGCAGACAGGGACAGTGCCCCCCCTCAGTACCCCGGTGAGTCATTTTTATTTAATCTCCCCTTGGAACTCACAGCTACCCTCACGGTGTGTGGCAACTTCAACCGTCATCACCACTTGTGGTCCAATCTCCATGCCAATCACACGGAAACCCTCAAGGCCCAACCCTTGGATGACTTCTTCCACGCGAACGGCCTCGAACCTGCTCACGACCCTGACTCTGACTCCCATCCCCACAACGGAATCGGACGATGCCCCATAGATATGGTCTGGGCTCCCTCCTCAATAGATGCCAACTTGATCCTGGACACATTCGAGTCCAATCAAACCCCACTCTCCGACCACACCTGCTTACAGTGGGCTATCCTGACCTCCGCCCCACTGCCCATCCCAAGAACCCGACGCCTCACCGCGGAGGACTTCACAGAGTGGTCCGAAATCGCTTACCCCGCCCTCGACCAGGCTTTTCAAACCCCGGTACACGACACCGCCTCCTTGGACCTCAAAGCAGCTGCCGTGGTGAAAGCCATGGAGGATGCCCTCGCCCCATTCACCTCGATTGCAAAGCCAAAGAAAACCGAAGTCGCATGGTGGACCCCCCACTGCGCTGAACTCCTCAAAGCCATCGGCTCTGCACCCTCCACCCTCACCCGCTCCAGTGCTTGCCAAGCCTTCAAAAGAGGTGTACGCACAGCCAAGTGAACCTACTACTCTGACCAGGCCAAGGAGGCCAACCCGATGAACATTTGGTCTTGGGCCAAATGTGGATTGGGAGTATGCCCCACCCAAGTCCCTTCCCTCCGAAGAGGGGACGGCACCTTCACCCAGTCAGAAGACGAGAAAGGTGAGTTATTCCGCACCACTTTCTTCAAGGCACCCCCCCCTACACCCAATGTGGGCCTCCCACCCGCGCCCCCACCACCCCCACTGGCACCGCCTCTGCTTGCCTCCGAGCTCGAGGTGGCACTCTCCGGTACCTCCAACTTGTCGGCCCCAGGGCCCTCCAGGATTGGCTATCGCCCCTTAAAATGGGTGATTATGCACTATCCTGCCGAGGTTCTGACCCTTTTCAACGACTGCCTACACTTGGGGCACCACCCCAAGTGCTGGCGGGTGGCAAAAGTGGTCATGCTCAGGAAGCCGAATAAGAAGGACCCCTTCTCACCATGGTCCTACTGCCCAATCACCCTTGAGGAGACTTTGGGAAAGCTCCTCGAAAAAATCCTCGCTAACAGGCTCCAGTTCCTCGCTAACAAGGAAAACTGGCTGCCCCCTAACCAATATGGGGGGCGTCAAGGCCATTCAGTCTACGACACCTCCCAACACCTTTTACAGATTGCTGAGCATGCCCACTCGAAAGGCCTGGTATGTTCCATCCTCACGGTGGACATACAAGGATTCTTCGACTCAGTTCACCCAGCTCTCCTCCACCAGCAACTTGTGTCAATGGGCTGCCCACTTAATATGGCGGACTGGTGCCTATCTTTCATGACGGGCCACAGTGTCTCCATATCTTTTGATGGGACAACTCTACCCAATGCACCCAAACCCAACCTCGGCACCCCACAAGGGTCACCAGTTTCCCCCATCCTGTCTACCATATTTGCAGGGCTCACCATCCAGCGCTTCCAACAGCCGGGCTGCAACCTCCTAGCTTATGTGGATGACCACCTCATTGTCTGCATTGGCCCCAATATCACATCCAACTGCGACACCCTGGCCCGTGTGTACCAACAACTCAATGGCCACTTCCTCCGGCTCGGTCTCAACATCGAAGCCACAAAGACAGAAGCTCTCCACTTCCACCCACCCCGGCGCACCATTGGATACGACAACTGGCGGACCACTGGCATTCAAATTATGCCCACCACCATTATCAAACCCACCAACCCCCCGCGATGGCTCAGAATATGGTGGGACCCTGGTCTCTCCTTCAAAGCCCATGTCGAGTGTATGCACTTGAAAGGCCTCTCTACCCTTGCCGCCCTATGCATACTCGGCAACACCAAGCACGGAATTTCGGCCCTTCTTCTTCGCCAATTATACTCAGCCTGCATCCACACTGTGCTTGCATGGGGCTCACCCGTCTGGTATCATGGCCGCTCCCAAAAAACCCTGGTAAACTGGCTACAAGCAGTCCAAAACACTGCCTGCCACTGGATACTCGGCATCTACAAAGGTGCCTCCCTCCTTTCCACTAATTTCCTATGCTCTACTCCTCCCTTCTTTGCTTACTTTGAGTATTTAAAGACCGGCCATGCCCTGCATCTATGGCGCACCCCCCACTCAGTAGGCTGCCGTCGCTTTTGTGACAGCGCTAGCCTCCCCTTCTCCCATTCTTTGCAGGTCCGTGTCCCACATGTCCAGCAAGTCCCAGCGTATACACACCCCCCTTGGATGGATCCCCTCACCTTCGGGCAAGGTCGGATCATCTTCGAAGTCCCCCCCATCCTGGTTCCCTCCAAGGTCCGACGCATTTTCATCATTCGAGCTCGGAAATGGTGCACCCCCTCCTCACTCCAGGTCTTCACCGATGGCTCACGCATTGGCACTGACTCGGGGTCTGCAATCTGCGCCATGCGCAGCACCCGTAAACTTGGGTACTAATGCCTCACCTCCCCCAAAATCGCCACTGCCACGGACACCGAGATATTTTCACTCGCTGGTGCCCCTGGATGGGCGGCAACCCACCTTTGAGATCACCTGATGGAAGTCTCAGACATTCATTTCATGTCTGACTCCCTCACGGCCATCAACCTCTTCTGGACCTGGCCCTCCACTTCTGGGGCACAGCTTCTCCCCACCTGGAAGGTGGGTGTGCAAATGCTACTTGACTCATTCCCTGGCCTCACCATCCATTTTGCATGGTGTCCTGGTCATTCAGACATCACAGGTAATGAATGGGCAGACACCAAGGCAAAAGCAGCCACAGATTTGCCACCATCCTCACTCGCCCCCTCTATCTCCGCACTCAAGGAACAGTCCACTCTTGTTGCATGTGCATGCTGGTCTCACCAACTGGCCCGCCCCCTCACCTCGACTGCTGACAAATACCTGGCCGTGACCGGACCCCCCACCCGCACACCACGTAAGCTGCTCACCCTCTTCATGGACCACCCCCGCTGTGAGCTGTCTGCAGTAGCTCAAGTCCTCTGCCATGCCGGTCCCTATGGGGGATACTGGCTGAGCTTTGACTCAGTCTACTGACGTGTGCATGGCCTGATCCCCTATTGCAGGTAGCATAACCACCCCCCATGGCCCGTCCAGTCTACCACCCACATCCTTAATGGCTGCGACACATTCTAGGCGTGGATACCACAAGTCTGGCTGGCTAATCGCCTCCCCCGGCCCACCACAGTGAGTGGGCAGATGAATCCCTCCTCCCTGTCCTGCGGCGCTGGCTGCGTGTGATGGGACACCTTAACCGCATTTCAGACCACACTGCAGGGTCCATCTGGCTGGCATTTGCCGCCATGGATCTGGACGGTCTGCCCACCTCCAGTGTGGATTTCGACCTCAACATTCTCAGGGACTACGTGCGTCGATACCTCGGACCCAGGACACAGGACATGGACCTGGCTCTCTTGGAGCTTGCAGGTAACACTCCTCCCTTTCCCTCTGATTAGCACTGGTCTTTCGGTTTCCCTCATCGGTTTCAGTCTGGCTCTCGCTGCCATCCCCCCTTTCATTTTCTAAGCGTCCCTCAGTTCCTCTCTTTCATTAGTTATGGGCAATGGTCACGATATGTATCCCTCCCTTTCCTCCTTCCCTCTCCCTTTCCTTAATAGGGCGCGTTTTCTCACTCGGCCCCCAGGGGCATGCACCCTGCCCAGTTCTGTATGATGTGCAGTGACAGGCGCCTCCGTAGTTGTTTAGTCTAGGCTCCCCCTTCGGGGGGGCATCCTTGTATTAGATAATTCTGAAGGAATAATCAAAGAAAAAAAAAAAAAAAGGTGTTGAGAGAGCTTGGGTGGAGGTGGGGGGCAACCTTGGCCACTGTACAACATTGAGGGAGTCTTAGCTGCATGCTACAATGTAGATGGTGGTGGTTAGAGGTCAAGAGGGATGTGGTCGACCACCCTCGCTGAGAGCTATCTGCAGTAGCTCAGGTCCTCTGCTGTGCCGGTCCCTTTGGGGGCTACTGGCTGAGCTTTGACTCAGCCTACCGCCACACGCATGGCCTAATTTCCTATTGCTGGTGGCACAACCACCCTCCATGGCCAGCACAATCCATGTTGCATATTCTGGGTGGCTGCAAGTCGTTCGTGGCCTGGATTCCACGTGTTTGGCCTAAACGGCAACCCCCCCCTGTCCACCACTCTGAGTGGGCGGACAAAGACCTTATCCTTGTCCTGCAGCACTGGCTGCATCTGACATCCTTCTTGTCCTTTAACCACCACCATCGACTTTTGCAGTGGTAGCTAATACTCCCTCAGATGTCGTCTAGTGGCTCAGGTTGCCCCCCCTGTCCCTCTCCATACAACTACTCGTCATTTGTGGCAGCATCGTCCGCATCAGCGGCCATGGCATCTAAGCCGGTGGCTCCCCCACCACCGCAATGCCCAGCATCCTCACCACCAGCCTCCCCCCGCTTCTCACCGGCCCCCTCCCAGGAGCCAGCACTCGGACCCACTTTCCAGATGTCCTCCCCAGACCCTCTTCAAGGTGCCCCATTGTCCCCTGTTATACAGGGTCGAGTGGGTGAAGACACAGCCATGGTGGAAGACAGCCCCCACACCCCCCAAGCACAGACCAGCAAGCAGTCTGCTGACACCCTCACCCCCCTCATCTGCCCAGCTCGCGTTATGGAGTCCCAACGGATTCTGTACAAGTTGGTTGCCAGGTTTGAGGACCTCCACCGTCGGGTCACCACCGGTCCCTCTGACGCCACCCCCACTGAAACAGTGTTCGAACTGGCTCAATTCATTGGCAGGACGCTATCGCACTGCCACGTTATCCTGACCCAGCTCAACCGGGCACAGGCAGGAGGAAACCACCCCCAGAATGTGAAACTACAGAATGTAGTCACACAGTACGGCATTGCCACGATGGGCTATGAAGTGGACTTGCCTGCCCCCTTTTCCACTGGCGCTCACGGCCCACCGCCTATGGTCACCCACCCTCCCCCCCCATCCGACGAGATGAAAGAGCTGAAGTCTGCAATGCTGAAGCTCACCTCAGACGTCGGGGCCATTTCCCACCAGGTCGCCTCCCTGGCTGCTTGTCCCCCCCCATGCCCCCAACAGGCCGTGAGGACACCGGCTCCCACCAATGTGGGAGGCACCCAGACCACCCTCGTGGCGACAGCCCCAACAGCCGGTGCCCCCCTATCATACACCCAGGCCACAGCCCAACCCGCAGCCCCTACTAACCCCACACAGGTACCCCCTATGGCTGCTCCCAAAAAGAAGAAGAAGTCTAAGCATCAACTGCCCCCCCTACCCAAGATGTTTGCCAAGGACCCCACTCTGGTTCTTAGCACTGGTCTCCGTGTTCCCCATGCTGATTCTCGGCTCTCTGGTGCGATCCTCACCCAGCGGGCTCGAGAATTCTTCGATGCCCTACCCACTGCAGACTGCGTCACCATCCTGTCTTCAGCATTCAACGTCAAGGGCAACATTGTAACCGTCTTTGCCCACCGCCCCCCCAATTCGACCCCGACTACAGAGACGATCATTGATCACCACCAAGTCGCGTTCACGTGCCACATGCGCAACAGGTGCCTCGTTGCAGATGCCATCCTCCTGGATGACTTCATCCTCTCCCCTTCCCACATCCACCAACGCTCGGCTCTGCGCATCTCCATGGTGCCCACTACTGACATGTTTGGTTCCAGAGGCAAACTCTTCACCCCCTCCCAACTTTTGTCAGAAGTAAAGCACAACCCGTCGCTCCACAACCTCGACTTTGTAATCCCCCCACACTTCGCAACACCAGCTGAAAACCTTGTTAATCTCAAGCAGTGCCTGGTTTCCTTTTCCTTTGCCAACCCTGATGGTCAAGTCAGAGCGTGCCTCCTCAAGAGGCCTTGTGTCTGGCTGTTTGGCACCTCCCTCTGGCTCTCGGTCCCGCCCATCTGCCCCAGCCTCACCCAGTGTGAGCGCTGCCAGGCCCTCGGGCATGGCACAAAGGGCTGCAAAGCCCCTGCGATGTGCACCGAATGCGCTGGCAACCACCACACCATTAACCATCGCAAATCCTGCACCGACTGCGCCACTGAAGCCAATGAGTCGGACCTATGCCCCCACCCCCACCACTGCCGCAACTGTGGTGGCGACCATCCCGCCACCTTCCCTGCCTGCCCCAAGAAACGCCGCTTCTGCAGTATCCTCTCTGGACAGGAACAGGACTTCCATGTCTACAAAGGCGCATCCCCCCTTTCCACAAATTTTCTTTGCTCTACTCCTCCTTTCTTTGCTTACTTCGAGTATTTAAAGACCAGCCATGCCCTGCGCCTATGGTGCACCCCCTACTCTGTAGGCTGTCATCGCTACCGTGACCACACTAACCTCCCCTTCTCCCATTCTCTGCAGGTCCGTGTCCCATGTGTCCAGCAAGTCCCCGCATATATGCACCCCCCATGGACGGACCCCCTATGTTAAGCTTGGGGGTCCGAAGAGCATTCTGGGTTATGGATACGTCGTAGATGGAGTTGGTGATGGATTTGGATAAGGTGAACGACAAAGATAGTTACGACAATGTACTTCGAGAGGCGCATACGATAGGCATGCCGGTGGAGGGTCAGGTTACGATGGAGGGCACACTGGACTCGAGGGTGGGCAAATGAGCTTGTAAGAACAAAGAGCATAAGCTTAAGGCTATATGCTTGACAAGGTACAGCTTATATAGACCTATGGAATATGAGGGAATGATGTGGAATGTGATGTAGGTGGTAAGTAGTAGAACATGGTGGAAGCGCGTGGGGGGAATGACTGAGCATGGTACATGATCAGTAAGCACAACGAGGTCATGGAATGTACTAGAAGCATATGGGGTTAGGGATCGGTGGAGAGTGTAAGGAAAAATGTAACACCCTAGCCTTCGGGCAAGGTTGGATCATCTTCGAAGTCCCCCCCATCCCAGTTCCCTCCGAGGTCCGATGCACATTTGTCGTTTGAGCTCAGGAACGATGCACCCCCACCTCACTCCAGGTCTTTACCGATGGCTCCCACATTGGTACCGACTCAGGGTCTGCCATCTGTGCTATGTGCGGCTCCCGTAAACTAGGATTCCGCCACCTGGCATCCCCCACTGTCGCCACCACCACTGATGCCGAGATATTCTCTCTCACTGGCGCCCCAGGGTGGGCGGCTACCCACCTCCATGACCACCTGAGGGAGGTATCGGACATACACTTTATGTCTGACTCCCTCACCGCCATCAACTTATTCCGGACCTGGCCATCCGCCTCGGGGGCCCAGCTCCTCCCCACCTGGAAGGCGGGCGTGCAAACGCTGCTCGACTCATTCCCCGGTCTCACAGTCCACTTCGCATGGTGTCCTGGTCACTCAGACATTGCAGGCAACGAATGGGCAGATGCCGAGGCAAAAGCAGCAACAGATTTGCCATTGTCCACACTAGCCCCCTCCATCTCCGCACTGAAGGAACAGTCCACTCTCGTTGCGTGTGTGCACTGGTCTCACCAACTGGCCCACCCCCTCACATCGACTGCTGACAAATACCTGGCCGTGTCAGGACCCCCCACCCACATGCCGCATAAGCTCCTCACGCTTTTCATGGACCACCCTCGCTGTGAGCTATCGGCAGTAGCACAAGTCCTCTGTTGTGCCGGTCCCTACGGGGGTTACTGGCTGAGCTTTGACTCAGCCTACCGACGCGTACATGGCCTGATCCCCTACTGCTGCTGGCATAACCACCCCCCATGGCCCATCCAGTCGACTGCCCACATTCTGGGCAGCTGCGACGCTTTCCACGCATGGATACCACGTGTCTGGCCGGCTAACTCCCCCCCCCCCCAGCCCACCACACTGAGTGGGCAGATGAAACTCTCCTCCCTGTCCTTCGGCACTGGCTGCACATGACAGGGCACCTCAACCGCATCTCAGACCGCACTGTGGGGTCCATCCGGCTGGCTTTCGCCGCCATGGACCTGGACGGCCTACCCACCTCCGGCATGGACTTCAACCTCAATGTTCTTCAGGACTATGTGTGTCAATACCTCGGACCCAGGACACAGGACACGGACCCGGCCCTTTTGGAGCTCCCAGGTGCTGCCACCCCCCCTTCCACTTCTAAACGACCATCAGTTTTTCCTCTCTTTTATTAGTTATGGGCAATGGTCACGACATGTATCCCTCCCTTTCCTCCTCCTTCCCTTCCCCTCTCTCTTTAATAGGGCGCGTTTTCCCACTTGGCCCCCTTGGGGGCATGCACCCCACCCAGTTCTGTATGATGTGCAGTGACAGGTGCCTCTGTAGTTGTTTAGTCTAGGCCCCCCCTTCGGGGGGGCAACCTTGTATTAGATAATTCTGCAGGAATAATCAAAAAAAAAAAAAAAAGGAACAGGACTTCCCCATACTCCCCAAAGAAGAAGAGTATTAATGAGTGCACAACTACACGCACTCCAGTGGAATGCCGCCCGCTCACTCATGGCGATACAGTCCCTTTTTCCCCTTCTCTCCTCAGCCCCATCTCCTCCTCATCTGCTCATAATCCAGGAACCACCCTGGTACCAAATTGGATCTCAACCCTCTCTTACTGACCCAGCTGGACTGCCTATCTATGGTGTACTGTCTATTTCTGGCTATGTCGCTGTTCTCCCACCTGACATGCACCCGCGTGTTGTAACATATGTTTCTTGCAACCTCCCTCCTTCCTCCTGGTCAGTCATCGGCCCAGCCCCAAGTGGCACTGATGTACTGACAGTGGAGGTCTGCACACAAACCACCATCAGGGTGTGCAACTACTATGGTATGAGCCCCCCAGACCGCGCCGCCCCCTCCCCACAATACCCGGGTGAGTCATTCCTTTTCTCACTCCCCCCCGTGCTGGCCACCTCCCTTCTGGTGTGTGGCAACTTCAACCATCGCCACCACTCCTGGTCCGAACTCACCACTACTCGGTGGGAATCGTTGGGGGCGCAACCCCTTGACGACTTCTTTCGGGAAAATGGCCTCGAACCTGCACATGCACCGGACTCAGACTCCTGTTCAAAGGACGGGTGCCATCGGTGCCCGATTGACATGGCATGGGCCCCCCCTCATATTGTGCCAGAGTTTTTTTTTTTTTTTTTGTTATTCCT
>JAKOPK010000735.1:0-10077 GCA_024195185.1 Coniferiporia weirii
ATGGGCACCTCTGTAGTTGTTTAGTCATGGCCCCCCCTTCAGGGGGGCAGATGTATTAGATAATTCTGCAGGAATAATTTAAAAAAAAAAAAAAAAGGGAGTTGAACCCCAATCCTGAATGGTAGCCAAACTTGGACACTCAGTGCATGCCGGACCACTGCACCATTGCAGCCCCTGACGAATGTGTGTTGGACCTCAGAGGGAACAGGGATGGGGGGGACTTTGAAAAAGATCTGACCCTGCCCAAAGGCAAGGGGATCCATCCAAGGGGGGTGTGTGTACACAGGGACTTGCTGGACATGGAGGATGTGGGCCTGCAAAGAATGGGAGAAGGGGAGGTTAGCACTGTCATGAAAATGGTGGCGGCCTACAGAGTGGGGGGTGCATCAGAGACACAGGGCATGGCCAGTCTTTAAATATTCAAAATAAGCAAAGAAAGGGGGAGCCCTGAGTGTTGGCAGGTGGCAAAAGTCGTCATGCTCTGGAAGCCTAACAAGAAGGACCTGTTCTCTCCCCACTCCTACCACCCCATCACCCTCAAGGAGACCCTGGGCAAGCTCCTTAAAAAGATGATTGCTAACTGGCTCCAGTTCCTTGCTAATGAGGAGGACTGGTTTTTTTATTTTTTTATTATTCCTTCAGAATTATCTAATACATGTGCCCCCCCGAAGGGGGGGCCAAGACTAAACAACTACAGAGGTGCCCGTCACTGCACATCATACAGAACTGGGCAGGGCACGCGCCCCCAAGGGGGCCAAGTGGGAAAACGCGCCCTATTAGAGAGTGGGTATTAAATATAAATAAACGAATATAATAAGATAACGTAACAATCACGCAATATCATGCCATAGTGGAGCAGAGCTAACCTTGATCACGTTACTCACGCCCACTTAACTATAAGAAGTATAACTTTACTACTATGATTATATAAAGTATTACCACAGTACGTGTGTATAAGGAGGCTGGTTTCTCCTACGAAATATCATCGGTTTATACTGATATCTTTCCACCCCTACTTCTACCACTGCAACTGAGCACCTCACTCAGTACGTTTATAAATTTAAGAGTGGGGAAAGGAAAAGAGGAAAGGGAGGGATACATATCGCGACTGTTGCCTGTAACTAATAAAAGGGAGGAACTGAAGGACGCTTAGAAATGGAAGGGGGGTGGCAGCGAGAGCCAGACAGAAACCGATAAGGGAATCTGAAAGTCGACCACTAGTCAGAGGGAAAGGGAGGAGCATTACCTGCGAGCTCCAATAGAGCTGGGTCCATGTCCTGTGTCCTGGGTCCGAGGTATTGACACACGTAGTCCTGAAGGATGTTGAGGTCGAAGTCCATGCCGGAGGTGGGCAGGCCGTCCAGATCCATGGTGGCAAAAGCCAGCTGAATGGACCCCATGGTATGGTCTGAGATGCGGTTAAGGTGTCCTGTCGCACGCAACCAGCGCCAAAGGATGGGGAGGAGGGACTCATCTGCCCACTCACTGTGGTGGGCTGGGGGGGGGGCAGTTGGCCAGCCAGACTTGTGGGATCCACGCCTGGAAATCATCACAGCCACCTAAGATGTGGGCGGTTGACTGGACGGGCCATGGGGGGTGGTTGTGCCATCTGCAGTAGGGAATCAGGCTGTGCATGTGCCAGTAGGCTGAGTCAAAGCTCAGCCAGTAACCCCTGTAGGGACCGGTGCAGCAGAGGACCTGGGCTACTGCTGATAGCTCATGGCAGGGGTGGTCCACAAAAAGCGTGAGTAGCTTGTGGGGCATACAGGTGGGGGGTCTGGTCATGGTGAGGTACTTGTTGGCTGTCAATGCTAGGGGGTGTGCCAGTTGGTGAGACCAGCGCGCACGCGCAACGAGAGTGGACTGCTCCTTGAGTGTGGAGATGGATGGGGCGAGTGAGGACAGTGGCAAATCTGTCGCTGCTTTGGCCTCGGCATCTGCCCATTCATTGCCGGCGATGTCAGAATGGCCTGGGCACCATGCAAAATGGACAGTGAGGCTGGGAAAAGAGTCGAGTAGCATTTGCACGCCTGCCTTCCAGGTGGGGAGGAGCTGGGCCCCTGAAGTGGAGGGCCAAGTCCAGAAGAGGTTGATTGCCATGAGGGAGTTGGACAAGAAGTGGATGTCCAATACTTCCATCAGGTGATCGTGAAGGTGGGTCGCTGCCCATCCAGGGGCGCCTGCTAGTGAGAAGATCTCGGCGTCAGTGGCAGTGGCGATTGTGGGGGATGTGAGGCGGCAGAACCCAAGTCTGCAAGTGCCGCGCATAGCGCAGATGGCGGACCCTGAGTACGTACCGATGCGGGAGCCGTCAGTGAAGACCTGGAGTGAGGTGGGGGTGCACCGTTCCTGAGCTCTTACGATGAAGGTGCATCGGACCTCGGAGGGAACAGGGATGGGGGGGACTTTGAATTTGATCCGACCTTGCCTGAAGGCGAGGGGGTCTGTCCATGGGGGGTGCGTATACGCTGGGACTTGCTGGACACGTGAGTCGGAGAGCCCTTCTCTTGATGCTCAACCCAGCTAGACACCAGACCAGAGTATGGGTTGCTGCGACTTCCCCCAAGAACACCCCCCAGAGCGGGATCCATAGTGAGATGGTGGTGGTAAGAGGACAAGAAGGATGGAGGAGGACTGGTTGCCACCTAACCAATATGGTGGCCATCAGGGCCACTCGGTCTATGACACCACCCAACACCTCCTACAGCTTGCGGAGGGTGCCCACTCGATGAACCAAGTCTGCTCTATCCTAGCGGTAGACATTCAGGGTTTCTTCGATTTGGTGCATCCCCACCTCCTTCACCAACAGCTTTTGATGATGGGCTGTCTGCCTAACATGGTGGACTGGTGCCTCTCATTCATGATGGGGTGTAAAGTCACCATCTCCTTTGATGGCACGATGACCCCTCTGTCCCCAAAACCCGACCTCGGCACCCCTCAGGGGTCCCCTGCCTCCCCTATCTTGTCGACTATCTTCACGGGACTCATCCTATGCCGCTTCCAGTGGTGAGGGTGCAAACTCCTTGCATATGTCGACAACCATCTCATTGTCTGTGTTGGTGCCTCAGTCACTGCCAATTGCAAAACTTTGGCCAATGCCTACTGCCACCTCCATGGCCTCTTCAACCAGCCCAGCCTCAACATCAAAGCCATGAAAACAGAGGCCCTCCACTTTCACCCCCCCCATCACAAGATCGGCTATCATGGCTGGGATACAATGGGCATTCAAATCGACGCCCACACCCTTGTTCGGCCCTCCATTCCTCTCCACTGGCTAGGAATTTGGTGGGATCTGGGCCTCTCCTTCAAACCTCACATGGAGTGCATGCATTCCAAAGGCCTCTCCACCCTCGCTGCCCTTCACATACTCGGCAATACCGAGTGCAGCATCTCAGCCCTCCACCTCCGGCAATTGTACTCGGTGTGCGTGCACACTGTGCTCACATGGGGCGCACCTGTTTGGTACCATGGCCAGTCCCAGAAAACCTTAGTGAATTGTCTGCAGGCTGTGCAAAACACCGCTTGCCGGTGGATTCTAGGCATCTACAAGGGTGCATCTCCCGCCGCCCAACACCTTTTAAAACTAGTGGAGGGTGCCCACTCGACAAACCAAGTCTGCTCTGTCCTCGTGGTAGACATTCAGGGTTTCTTCGACTCTGTGCATCCCCACCTCCTTCACCAACAGCTTTTGATGATGGGCTGTCCGCCTAACATGGCAGACTGGTGCCTCTCGTTTATGACGGGACGTAAAGTCGCCATCTCCTTCGATGGCACGACGACCCCTCTGTCCCCGAAACCCGACCTTGGAACCCCCCAGGGCTCCCCCGCCTCACCCATCTTGTCGACAATTTTCGCTGGGCTCGTCCTCCGCCACTTCCAGTGGCGTGGATGCAAACTCCTGGCCTACATTGACAACCATCTCATCATCTGCGTCAGCACTTCAGTCACTGCCAACTGCAAGACTCTGGCTGATGCATACCACCACCTCAATGGGCTCTTCGAATGGATTGGACTCAAAATCGAGGCCACCAAGACCGAAGCCCTCCACTTCCACCCACCCCATCGCAAAACCGGCTACCATGGCTGGGACACAATGGGAATTCAAATCGACGCCACCACCCTCGTCTGGCCCTCCATTCCTCTCTGTTGGTTAGGAATTTGGTGGGATCTGGGCCTCTCCTTCAAACCCCATGTTGAGTGCATGCGCTCCAAAGGCCTCTCCACACTCACTGCCCTCCGCATCCTCGGCAATACCGAACGCGGCATCTTGGCCCTCTACCTCCGACAACTTTACTCGGCGTGCGTCCGCACTGTGCTTGCATGGGGTGCGCCTGTTTGGTTTCACGGTCAGTCCCAGAAAACCCTGGTTAACCGCCTGCAAGCAGTACAAAATACGGCCTGCCGGTGGATCCTAGGCATCTACAAAGGCACATCTCCCTTCTCTACAAATTTTCTCTGCTCCCTTCCCCCCTTTTTTGCATATTTCGAATATTTAAAAACTAACCATGCCCTGCGCCTTTGGCACACCCCTCACTCCATTGGCCACCGCCATTACTTGCCGCACGCTAACATCCCTTTTTCCCTTTCTCTGCAGGCCCGTGTCCCTTGTGTCCAACAGGTCCCAGTGTACATGCACCCCCCATGGGTCGACCTGCTTGCCTTTGGGCAAGGTCGGATCAGCTTCTCCGTCCCACCAGTGCCGGTTCCCTCCGAGGTCCGGATGGACTTTGTCCATCGAGCTCGGGAACTATGCACCCCACATACTCTCCAGGTCTTCACCGATGGCTCATGCCTCGGCCAGAAGGCTGGTTCTGCGATCATTGCCATGAGCGGGCCGCACTGGCTTCGCTCCCACCAGCTAACCTCACCCCTGTGCACCACTGCCACAGATGCCGAACAATTTTCCCTTGGTATTGCTCCTGGCTGGGCCACACACCACCTTCATGATGAACTCACACATGTCTCGGACATCGTCTTCATGTCCAATTTGCTCATGGTGCTAAACCTCTACAAGCAATGGCCCTCTGCCTCGGGGGCCAACCTCCTCCCCCTCTGGAAGTCAGGAGTCCAGACCCTTCTGGACTCATTCCCACAGCTCCACATTCACTTTGCGTGGTCCCCAGGTCATGAGGACATAGCGGGAAATGAATGGGCTGATTCAGAAGCCAAGGCTGCTACTCACCTCCCACCCTCCAATCTCCCCCCTCCATCTCTGTGCTGAAGGAACAGGTGACACTCACAGCACATGAGCACTGGTCCCTACAACTCACCCACCCTCTTGCATCCACCACTGACAAGTACTTGGCGGTCACGGGCCCCCCCCACCAGGACACCCAGAAAACTTCTCACTCTTCTGGTCAACCACCCCTGCCACAAGCTATCTGCAGTAGCTCAGGTCCTCTGCTGTGCCAGTCCCTATGGGGGTTACTGGCTGAGCTTCGACTCAGCCTACCACCACACACATGGCTTGATATCCTACTGCCGATGGCACAACCACCCCCCATGGCAGTTAAGTTCAAAGGATAGGGGATCCGTCTGGGTTACGGATACGTCGTAGGCGGAGTCGATTGGTAGAGACGATTAAGTGGGCGACGAAGATGGTGACGACGATGTACTTGGTGAGGCGCATACGGTAAGCTCGGCGATACTGAGTCGGGTTGCGACGGAGAGCACGCTGGACTCGTGGGTGAGCAAATGAGCTTGTAAGAACAAAGAGCATAAGCTTAAGGCTACATGCTCGACGAGGTACAGCTTATATAGACCTATGGAATGTAGCGGAATGAGATGGAATGTGGTATGGGTGACGAGTTAGTAGAACATGGTGGAAGTGCGCGGAATGGGATGACTGAGCATGGTACATGATCAGTAAGTGCAACAGGTCATGGAACGTACTAGAAGCCTATGGGGTTAGGGGTCTGTGGAGCAAGTGTAAGGAAAAATGTAACAATGGCCAACACAATCCACACTGCACATCCTGGGCGGCTGCAAGTCATTTGCGGCTTGGATCCCACGCATTTGGCCAAAACAGCAACCCCCCCTGTCCACCATTCTGAATGGGCAGACGAAGACCTTATCCTGGTCCTGCGGCGCTGGTTACACCTGACAGGACACCTCAACTGTGTCTCGGACCGTACCGCGGGGGCCATTCATTTGGTGTTTGTGGCCATGGCTCTGGATGGCCACCCTACCACTGACAGACTCGACATGGGCACCCTACGGGAATACGTGTGTCGATACCTTGGACCTCGGACACTGGACACGGACCCAGCCCTTTTGGAACTCTCCAGTAACGTTCCCCCATTTCCCTCTGACTTGTGAGCAACTTTTGAATTCCCCCTTGGTTTCTCATATGGCACTTGCACCTCCCCCATTCCCATTTCTTAATCTACTCCAAAGTTTTCCTTCCTTTTATTAGTTAGGGCATGGCATCAACATATGTAAACCTCCCTTTCCTCTCTCCTCTCCTCCTTTAATAGGGCGCATTTTCCACTAGCCCCCCCCAGGGGGACACGCCCCGCCCAGTTTCATGCAATGTGCAATGACGGGCACCTCCGTAGTTGTTTAGTCATGGCCCCCCCTTTGGGGGGGGCAGGTGTATTAGATAATTCTGCAGGAATAATTAAAAAAAAAAAAAAGGGTACATCTCCCTTTTCAACTAATTTCCACTGGCTGAGCTTCGACTCAGCCTACCGCCATGCACACAGCCTGATCTCCTACTGTCGATGACACAACCACCCCCCCTGGTCGACGCAATCCATGGCCCACATCCTGGGTGGCTGCAAGTCGTTCACATCATGGATTCCCCGCATCTGGCCCAGACGACAACCACCCCCTGTCCATCATTCCAAATGGGTGGACAAAGACCTTATCCTGGTCCTGCGATGCTGGCTGCATCTGACAGGACACCTCAACCGCATCTCAGACCATACCATGGGGGACATTCATTTGGCGTTCACTGCCATGGCTCTGGACAGCCTCCCCACAACTGATGGACTCGACATGGGTACCCTTTGGGACTACATGCATCGCTACCTCGGACCTTGGACACTGGACATGGACCTGGCTCTCTTGGAGCTCTCAGGTAATGCTCCCCCCTTTCCCTCTCACTTGTGAGCAGCTTTTGACTTTCTCATCGATTTCTTGAATGGCACTTGCACCTCCCCTTTCACTTTTCTTATTCTACTCCAAAGTTCTCCTTTCTTCCATTAGTTAGGGCATGGCATTGATGTATGTAAACCTCCCTTTCCTCTCCTCCCTCTTTTCCTTAATAGGGTGCATTTTCCACTAGCCCCCCTTGGGGGGATGCACCCCACCCAGTTTCATGCAATGTGTGATGATGGGCGCCTCCATAGTTGTTTAGTCATGGCCCCCCCTTTGGGGGGGCAGATGTATTAGATGATTCTGCAGGAATAACAAACAAAAAAAAACAAAAAAAAAGGGCTCCCCCTTCAGGGGGGCAGCTTTGTATTACATAATTCAGAAGGAATAATATAAAACAAGCCCCAAAGTCCCTGGCTTCACCAGGGACTAACCTCGCTTCACTCGGCAACTCCCACTACACCCGGGACAAAGGGGCTTGCTGGGGGCTCCCGCCCCCAGACCCCTGGGGGGCACTGCCCCAGACCCCATTGGGGCATTGCCCCAAACCCCATTGGGGCAGTGCCCCAAACCCCCTGTTTCGAGGGCTCCACCCCTGAGCCCCCGGAGGGGCGCTGCCCCAGACCCCAGACCCCAGACCCTGGAGGGGCACTGCCCCAGACCCCGGAGGGGCGCTGCCCCAATCACACGTACCCGTATCAGGCTGGTGCTGTTGCACCAGACACTACCATGTGGGGGCTTCACCCCCATGCATATTCACAATACTCATATACTCTATTATGCCACTGGCATGGACTTCTATTACATTTAATTAAATAAATAATATGTTTTGCATTATATATAGCTAATTCATACATGGAATGAATTCAATACACTCAATGCTGGTCTACATATTATTATTCCTGTTTATTTATGGCTTTGTTAACTTTTTAAACCTATAATATCAAAATAAGTTTCACTTACAGCATGGGAATCACAACACCACTATAAACAATGTTTGTGGTTGAGTTCTGGGTTGACCCCTCAGGGAAAAGTACCTTCACCCTGCTTGCTGAGGTACAGTGTGAAAGTGCAACATACAGTTGCCCATGGGTGAAAACTGGCACCCTTAGATCAATCCCAACATGTTTTACTGACTGTCCCTGTGATTTGTTGATAGTCATTGCAAAAGCCAGCCACACAGGAAACTGCAGCCTCTCCAGATGAAATCCAATCTCTGATTCAGGAGGGCTAAGCTTTAGGCGTGGTATAAATGCTGTCTCTCCTGCATGGTCCCCACCCAGAATTCTCACTTCCAACACTCTTTTAGTAGCATGTATGAGTATACAGCATGTACCATTGCATAATCCTTTTTCTGGATCCAGGTTTCTAAGGACCATTAAGGGACATCCTATCTTTACTTTGAGAACAGATAAGGGCAGTCCTGAGTAGGTGATGGATTGAAGATATTCCATAGGATATGGAAAACCTGGAGCATCAACACCCTCTTCTGTTACTGCCCTGTCTGCACTAAAGAATGTCTTTATTCCACCTGAAAATGATTCCAAAATGCTATGGTTTATGCTGTCAACATCATCATTCCTTGCACAGAGGATGGTGCGCTCCAAAAAGAAGTCATCATAATTGGTGATATCATCAGAGTTTAGAGGATCAGGAAGGCTTTGAATACCAATGGTAGGATATATGAGGTTGATTAAAGAGCCAACATCATCACCACACCTCATCGCGCCTACCACCATCCAATCTCCCTCCATCCATCTCCACACTGAAAGAACAAGTGACACTCACCGCTCGTGAGCACTGGTCCCTCCAGCTCGCCCATCCTCTCGCCTCTACCGCAGACAAATACCTTGTGGTCATGGGCCCCCCCACCCAGACACCTAGGAAACTTCTCACCCTCCTGGTCGACCACCCCCGCTGCGAGCTATCTGCTGTAGCTCAGGTCCTCTGCCGTGCTGGTCCCTATGGGGGTTACTGGCTGAGCTTCAACTCAGCCTACTGCCACATGCACAGCCTGATCTCCTACTGCAGGTGGCACAACCATCCCCCCTGGCCGACGCAATCCACGTTGCATATCCTGGGCGGCTGCGAGTCGTTTGCGCACTGGATTCCCCGCATCTGGCCAAAATGGCAACCCCACCCTGTCCACCACTCTGAGTGGGCAGACAAAAACCTTATCCTGGTCCTGCGGTGCTGGCTGCACCTGACCGGACACCTCAACTGCATCTTGGACCGTACCGTGGGGGCCATTCATTTGGCGTTCGCTGCCATGGCTCTGGACGGCCACCCCACCACCGATGGATTAGACATGGATACCCTTCGGGCTTACATGCGTCGATACCTCGGACCCTGGATGCAGGACATGGACCTGGCTCTTTTGGAGCCCTCAGGTAATGCTCCCTCCCTTCCCTCTGATATGTGAATGACTTTCAGGTTCCTCATCGATTTCCCACATGGCACTTGCACCTCCCCATTCCCCTTTCTTAATTAACTCCACAGTTTTCCTTCCTTTTACTAGTTAGGGCATGGCGTTGACATATGTAAACCTCCCATTTCTCTTCCCCTCTTCTCCTTAATAGGGCGCGTTCCTACACTAGCCTCCCTCAGGAGGATGTGCCCTGCCCAGTTTTGTGCGATGTGTGATGACGGGCGCCTCCGTAGTTGTTTAGTCATGGCCCCCCCTTTGGGGGGGCAGATGTATTAGATAATACTGCAGGAATAATAATAATAGTAAATAAATAAAAAATCACTACACCTCATACTGTCTTTTAATAGTATGGATCCATCTGCTGCAGTGTTATGCCCTTCACCGGCTTCTAACAGCCAATTTGCATATTCACAGTCTGTTGGACTTTGGCCTAGTCTCATATTCTCAGTTAGGTTTTTTTTTTTTTTTTTTTAAATTTATTATTCCTGCAGAATTATCTAATACATCTGCCCCCCCGAAGGGGGGGCCATGACTAAACAACTATGGAGGCG
>JAKOPK010000736.1:0-10017 GCA_024195185.1 Coniferiporia weirii
TGGGTTCCTCATCTTTTACACTCATCACTGGACTGCAGTGGACTTTGTCCCTTAGGTGTTGTGCTCATTATCTGCACCCAACACAAAGAAGGGGGGAAGGGAGCATAGAAAATTTGTGGATAAAGGGGATGCGCCCTTGTAGACGCCAAGAATCCACCAGCAGGCAGTGTTTTGAACAGCCTGTAGACAGTTTACTAAAGTTTTTTGGGACCAACCATGATACCAAACAGGTGCGCCCCATGCAAGCACAGTGCGAGCGCAGGCCGAGTATAAGAGCTGGAGGTGGAGGGCCAAGATGCTGCACTCGGTGTTGCCAAGTATGCAGAGGGCGGCGAGTGTGGAGAGACCTTTGGAGTGCATGCACTCCACATGGGGTTTGAAAGAGAGACCTGGGTCCCACCAAATCCCCAGCCAGCGGAGGGGGATGGAGGGGTGGATGAGGGTGTTTGGGTCGATTTGAATACCCATCGTGTCTCAGCTGTGATAGCCGAGTTTGCGACGGGGTGGGTGAAAGTGGAGGGCTTCTGTTTTGGCGGCTTCAATGTTGAGACCGATCCAGTTGAAGAGGCTGTTGAGATGGTGGTAGGCGTCCACAAGCATTTTGCAGTTGGCAGTGATGGAGGTGCTGATGCATACGATGAGATGGTCATCAATGTAAGCTAGGAGTTTGCATCCCCGCCACTGAAAGCGGCGAAGCACGAGTCCAGCAAAGGGCGGCCACCCACCTTCGCGATCACCTGATGGAAGTATCGGACATTCATTTCCTGTCCGACTCCCTCACAGCTATCAACCTCTTCCAGACTTGGCCCTCCACTTCGGGGGCCCAACTCCTCCCCACCTGGAAGGCAGGTGTACAAATGCTACTCGATTCATTCCCCAGCCTCACCGTCCATTTTGCGTGGTGTCCAGGTCACTCAGACATCGCAGGCAATGAATGGGCAGATGCTGAGGCAAAAGCAGCAACAGATTTGCCACTGTCCTCACTCACCCCCTCCATCTCCACACTAAAGGAACAGTCCACTCTTGTTGCACGTGCACGCTGGTCTCACCAACTAGCATGCCCCCTTGCATCAACTGCCGACAAATACCTGGCTGTGACCAGACCCCCCACCCATACCCCACAAAAGCTACTCACCCTCTTTGTGGACCACCCCCGCCACGAGCTGTCCACCATAGCTCAAGTCCTCTGTCGTGCCGGTCCCTATGGGGGCTACTGGCTGAGCTTCGACTCAGTCTACCGTCGCGTGCACAGCCTGATCCCCTACTGCCGATGGCACAACCACCCCCCATGGCCCGTCCAGTCTACCGCCCATATCCTAGGCAGCTGCGACACATTCCAGGTGTGGATCCCACGAGTCTGGCCGGCTAATCGCCCCCCCCCGGCCCACCACAGCGAGTGGGCAGACAAAGCCCTTCTCCCCGTCCTTCAGCGCTGGCTGTGTGCAACAGGACACCTTAACCACACATCAGACCGCACTGTGGGGTCCATTTGGCTGGCTTTTGCTGCCATGGATCTGGACAGTCTGCCCACCTCCGGCACGGACTTCGACCTCAACGTTCTATGGGACTACGTGCATCGATACCTTGGACCCAGGACACAGGACACGGACCTGGCTCTCTTGGAGCTCACAGGTAACACTCCTCCCTTTCCCTCTGATTAGTGATCGACTTTTGGACTCCCTTATCGGTTTCTGTCTGGCTCTCGCTGCCACCCCCCCTTCCATTTCTAAGTGCCCCTCAGTTCCTCTCTTTTATTAGTTATGGGCAATGGTCACGATATGTATCCCTCCCTTTCCTCCTTCCTTTCCCCATCCTTTAATAGGGCGCATTTTCCCACTTGGCCCCATCAGGGGCATGCACCCCGCCCAGTTCTGTATGATGTGCAGTGACAGGCGCCTCCATAGTTGTTTAGTCTAGGCCCCCCCTTCAGGGGGCAACCTTGTATTAGATAATTCTGAAGGAATAATCAAAAAAAAAAAAAAAAGGAGGTGTTGGGCAGCGTCATAGACTGAGTGTCCTTGACGCCCCCCATACTGGTTAGGTGGCAGCCAGTCCTCGGTGTTAGCAAGGAACTGGAGCCAGTTAGCAATCATTTTCTCAAGGAGCTTGCCTAGAGTCTCCTTGAGGGTAATTGGGTGGTAAGAGCAGGGAGAGAACGGATCCTTCTTGTTTGGCTTCCGGAGCATGACGACTTTTGCCGCCTGCCAGCACTTGGGGTGGTGCCCCATGCACAAGCAGTCATTGAAAAGCGTAAGGATTTTGTCAGGGAACACAGCTATCACCCACTTGAGCAGATGATAGCCAATGCCCAACAGCCCTGGGGCCGATAAGTTGGAGGTGTCAGTTAGCACATCCGTCAACTCCGACATGAGGAGAGGTGGCATGTTGGGGGGTGGGGGCAGCGGGGGCTCTAGGCCTGTGTCCGGAAGGGGGGGCGGTTCTTGGAAATAGGTTGCATGAAAGAGCTCACCTTTTTCCTCATCCAACTGGGTGAAGGTGCCGTCTGCGTGTTTCAGCGAGGGGACTTGAGTTGGGCGCGTGCCCAGGCCTCGTTTGGCCCAGGACCAGATGTTGGAGGGGTTAGCCTCTGCCGCCTGATCTGAGTAATAGGTTCGCTTTGCAGCCCATACCCCTCACTTGAAAGCTTGGCACACAGCTGCATGTAGTTGGTTTGTGGGGGCGGAATCGATGGCCTTGAGGAGGTCGCTGCAGGCTGGCGTCCACCACGGGACCTCAGTTTTCGAGGGCCGGGAGAGGGTGGTGAAAGGTTGCAGAGCAGCCTGCATGGTGTGAACCATGGCTGCCGCTTTGGTGTCCAGGAGGGTGGGGTTTGTGGCCAGGAGTTGAAAGGCCTCGACCAGGGCTGGGAATGTGAGCTCCGTCCACTCCCCATAATCATCGTTGGTTAAACGGCAAGTTCTGGGGAGAGGGGGAGGGAGGTTAGTGGTGACTGCCCAGGATAACTGGGTGTGGTCAGAGAGTGGGGTTTGCACCAAAGTGAAAGAGTCTAGTATGTACTCTGGCACAATGTGGGGTGGGGCCCACACCATGTCTATGGGGCACCGATGGGGCCCATCCTTTGGACAGGAGTTGGAGTCCGGTGCATGTGTGGGCTTGAGGCCGTTTTCCCGGAAGAAGTCATCAAGGGGTTGGGCCCCTAATGACTCTCGCCGGGTAGCAGCAAGATTGGACCATGAGTGGTGGCGACGGTTGAAGTCGCCACACACCAGGAGGGTGGTGGCCAGCATCGGGGGGAGTGAGAAAAGGAACGACTCACCGGGGTACTGGGGGGAGGGGGCGTCGTGGTCCAGGGGGCTCATACCATAGTAGTTTTTTTATTTATTTATTTATTATTATTCCTTCAGAATTATCTAATACAAGGTTGCCCCCCCAAAGGGGGGGCCTAGACTAAACAACTACAGAGGCACCCATCACTGCACATCATGCAGAACTGGGTGGGGCGCATGCCCCTGAGGGGGCCGAGTGAGAAAATGCACCCTATTAAAGGGTTGGGGAAGGAAAGAGGAAAGGGAGGGATACATATCATGACCATTGCCCATATCTACTAAAAGAGAGGAACTGACGGATGCTTAGAAATGGAAGGGGGGGTGGCAGTGAGAGCCAGACAGGAACCGATGAAGGAAACCGAAAGTTGACCGCTAGTCAGAGGGAAAGGGAGGAGCATTACCTGCAAGCTCCAAGAGAGCCGGGTCTGTGTCCTGTGTCCTGGGTCCGAGGTATCAACGCATGTAGTCCCTTAGAACGTTGAGGTCGAAGTCCTCTCCAGAGGTGGGCAGACCATCCAGATCCATGGTGGTGAATGCCAGCCTGATGGACCCCACGGTGTGGTCTGAAATGCGGTTAAGGTGTCCTGTCGCGCACAGCCAGCGCCGAAGAATGGGGAGGAGGGATTCATCTGCCCACTCACTATGGTGGGCCGGAGGGGGGCGATTCGCCAGCCAGACTCGTGGAATCCACACCTGGAATGCGTCGCAGCTGCCAAGGATATGGGCGGTGGACTGGACAGGCCAAGGGGGGTGGTTGTGCCACCTGCAGTAGGGGATCAAGCCATGTACGCGGCGGTAGACTGAGTCAAAGCTCAGCCAGTAGCCCCCATAGGGACCGGCACGACAGAGGACTTGAGCTACAGCAGACAGCTCGTGGTGGGGGTGGTCCACGAAGAGGGTGAGTAGCTTCCATGGGGTGCAGGTGGGGGGTCCAGTCACGGCCAGGTATTTGTCAGCGGTCGATGCAAGGGGGGGGGCCAGTTGGTGAGACCAGCGCGCATGCGCAATGAGAGTGGACTGTTCCTTTAGTGCGGAGATGGATGGGGCGAGTGAGGACAGTGGCAAATCTGTTGCTGCTTTTGCCTCGGCATCTGCCCATTTGTTGCCCGTGATGTCTGAGTGACCTGGACACCACACAAAATGGATGGTGAGGCCGGGGAATGAATCGAGGAGCATTTGCACGCCTGCCTTCCAGGTGGGGAGGAGTTGAGCCCCCTTATATACCATAGTAGTTGCAGAGCCGGACTGTGACTAGGTCCTGTTCTTGCCCAGCAGGTATGCTGTGGAAGCAGCATTTCTTGGGGCAGGCGGGGAAAGTGGCTGGGTGGTCAGTGCTGCAGTTGTGGCAGTGGCGTGAATGGGGGCAGTAGTCGGACTTGTTGGCCTTGGTGGCACAGTCCACGCAGGATTTGCAATGGTTAATGGTGTGGTGGTTGCCAGCACACTCGGCGCACACCGCTGAGGCCATCCTTCGGAGGTTCTTACTCTTTTCAACGACTGTCTACGCCTGGGGCACCACCCCGAGTGCTGGCGGGTGGCAAAAGTAGTAATGCTCCAGAAACCGAATAAGAAAGACCCTTTCTCACCGCGGTCCTACTGCCCCATAACCCTTGAGGAGACCTTTTTTTTTTTTTTTTTATTATTCCTTCAGAATTATCTAATGCAAGCCTGCCCCCCCGAAGGGGGGGCCTGAACTAAACAACTACAGAGGCGCCCATCACTGCACATCATACAGAACTGGGCAGGGTGCGTGCCCCCGAAGGGGCCAAGTGGGGGAACACGCCCTATTAAAGAAAAGGGGGAGTGGGAAGAGGAAAGGGAGGGATACATGTCACGACCATTGCCCATAACTATTAAAAGAGAGGAACTGAGGGACGTTTAGAAATGGAAGAGGGGGTGGCAGTGAGAGCCAGATAGAGACCGGTGGGGGAAACCGAAGGCCAATCGCTAATCAGAGAGAAAGGGAGGAGCATTACCTGCTAGCTCCAAGAGAGCCGGGTCCGTGTCCTGGGTCCTGGGTCCGAGGTATCGACGCACATAGTCCCTGAGAACGTTGAGGTCGAAGTCCACTCTGGAGGTGGGCAGACTGTCCAGATCCATGGCAGCAAATGCCAGCCTAATGGACCCCGCGGTACGGTCTGAGATGCGGTTAAGGTGTCCTGTCAGGCGCAGCCAGCGCCGAAGGACCGGGAGGAGAGTTTCGTCTGCCCACTCTGAGTGGTGGGCTGGGGGGGGCGGTTGGCTGGCCAGACTCGTGGGATCCACGCCTGGAATGCGTCGCAGCCGCCCAGGACGTGGGCGGTGGACTGGACAGGCCACGGGGGGTGGTTGTGCCACCTGCAGTAGGGGATCAGGCCATGTATGCGTCGGTAGACTGAGTCAAAGCTCAGCCAGTATCCCCCGTAGGGACCGGCGCGACAGAGGACTTGGGCTACTGCTGATAACTCGCAGCGGGGGTGGTCCACGAAGAGTGTGAGGAGCTTGCGTGGCGTGCGGGTGGGGGGTCCAGTAACTGCCAGGTATTTGTCAGCGGTTGACGCAAGTGGGCAGGCCAGTTGGTGGGCCCAGCGTGTGCGAGCGACAAGAGTGGACTGCTCCTTGAGAGCGGATATGGAGGGGGCGAGTGAGGACGGGGGCAAATCTGTTGCAGCTTTCGCCTCGGCGTCTGCCCATTCGTTGCCCGCGATGTCCGAGTGACTGGGACACCACGCGAAGTGGACGGTGAGACCGGGGAAGGAGTCGAGAAGCATTTGCACGCCTGCCTTCCAGGTGGGGAGGAGTTGGGCCCCGGTTGCGGATGGCCAAGTCCGGAAAAGGTTGATGGCCATGAGGGAGTCGGACATAAAGTGAATGTCTGATACCTCCCTCAGGTGATCTCGAAGGTGGGTGGCCGCCCACCCCGGAGCGCTGGTGAGTGAAAAGATTTCGGCGTCCGTGGCTGTGGCCACAGAGGGGGATGCGAGGTGGCGGTACCCCAGCTTCTGGGTGCCACGCATGGCGCAGATGGCTGACCCCGAGTCTGTGCCGATGTGTGAGCCATCGGTGAAGACCTGGAGGGAGGTGGGGGTGCACCGTTCCCGAGCTCGAATGATGAAGTTGTGTCGGACCTCAGAGGGAACAGGGATGGGGGGGACTTCGAAATTGATCCGGCCCTGCCCGAAGGCTAGGGGGTCCGTCCAGGGGGGGTGCGTGTACGCGGGGACTTGCTGGACACGTGGGACACAGACCTGCAAAGAATGGGAAAAAGGGAGGTTAGCATTGTCTCGATAGTGATGACAGCCTACAGGGTGTGGGGTGCGCCAGAGGCGTAGGGCATGGCCAGTCTTTAAGTATTCAAAGTAAGCAAAGAAAGGGGGGGTGGAGCAAAGAAAATTTGTGGAGAGCGGAGATGCACCTTTGTAGACGCCTAAAATCCATCGACATGCGGTGTTTTGAACCGCCTGTAGACGATTGACCAAGGTTTTTTGGGAGCGGCCGTGGTACCAGACCGGTGAGCCCCATGCTAGCATGGTGCGCACACAGGCTGAGTAGAGCTGGCGCAGGAGAAGTGCCGAGATTCCGCATTCGGTGTTGCCTAGTATGCGGAGGGCGGTGAGGGTAGAGAGTCCTTTCGATCTCATGCATTCGACGTGGGCTTTGAAGGAGAGACCAGGGTCCCACCAAATTCCGAGCCATCGCAGGGGGTTAGTGGGTTTGATCATGGTGGTGGGTGAGATTTGTATGCCGGCGGTCCTCCAGTTGTCGTAGCCGATGGTGCGCCGTGGTGGGTGGAAATGGAGTGCCTCTGTCTTTGCGGCTTCGATATTGAGGCCGAGCCGGAGGAAGTGGCCATCGAGTTGGCGGTAGGCGTGGGCTAGGGTTTTGCAGTTGGCGGCGATATTGGGGCCCACGCAGACGATGAGGTGGTTGTCCACATACACGAGGAGGTTGCATCCTGGCTGTTGGAAGCGCCGGATAGCAAGGCCCACGAATATGGTGGATAGGATGGGGGAGACTGGGGACCCTTGGGGGGTTCCTAGGTCAGGTTTGGGTGTGCTGGGCAGCGTTGTGCCATCGAAAGAGATTGAGACACTCCAGCCCGTCATGAAGGATAGGCACCAGTCTGCCATGTTCAGCGGACAGCCCATGGACATGAGTTGCTGGTGAAGGAGAGCTGGGTGAACCGAGTCGAAGAATCCTTGTATGTCCACCGCTAGGATGGAGCATACTTGGCCCTTTGAGTGGGTGCGTTCAACTAACTGTAGAAGGTGCTGGGAGGCGTCGTAGACCGAGTGGCCCTGACGCCCTCCGTATTGGTTAGGGGGCAGCCAATTCTCCTCATTAGCAAGGAACTGGAGCCGGTTAGCAATTATCTTTTCGAGGAGCTTGCCCAAGGTCTCCTTGAGGGTAATGGGGCGGTATGACCGTGGGGAGAAGGGGTCTTTTTTATTCGGTTTTCTGAGCATGACCACTTTTGCCGCCCGCCAGCACTCGGGGTGGTGCCCCAGGCGCAGGCAGTCGTTGAAAAGGGCCAGAACCTCATTGGGGTAGTGCATTATCACCCATTTCAGTGGGCAATAGCTAATCCCAGAGGGCCCAGGGGCTGACAAGTTCGAGGTACCGGACAGTGCCACCTCGAGCTTGGAGGCAAGAAGAGGTGGGGCTGGAGTGGGTGGGGGTGGAGCGGGTGGGAGGCCCACGTCTGGAATGGGGGGGGGTTCTTTGAAGAAAGTGGTGCGGAATAACTCACCTTTCTCTTCTTCGGATGTGGTGAAGGTGCCATCTTCCCGCCGGAGGGAAGGAACTTGTGTTGGGCGGACGCCGAGGCCTTGCTTGGCCCAGGACCAGATGTTAGTCTGGTTAGCCTCTTTGGCTTGTTCGGAGTAGTAGGTACGTTTGGCTGCGCGTACGCCTCTCTTGAAGGCTTGGCGCACGCTGGAGCGGGAGAGGGCGGATGGTGCTAGGCCTATAGCTTTGAGAAGTTGGGTGCAGTGGGGGGTCCACCATGCGACTTCGGTCTTCTGCGGCTTTGCAATTGATGTGAATGGGGTCAATGCGTCCTCCATGGCTTTCACCACGGTGGCTGCTTTGATGTCCAAGGAGGCGGTGTCGTCAGCCGGGAGTTGGAAGGCTCGGTTCAGGGCGGGGTATGTGAGTTCAGACCATTCAGTGAACATCCCTCTTGACCAGTAACCACCATCATCTACATAGTAGCACGCAGCTAAGACTCCCTCTATGTCGTCCAGTGGCTATAGTCGCCCCCCGCCTCCACCGAAACCCAACACATCACGCTCGCTGGCTTCCGACGCCGCCCGCCAGGCCGTGTCGTCGTCGCCAATGGGCCCCATCACCGCAGTAACCCGACCGGCGTCCACCCCGGTGTCCCCCCCCGACAGTCCATGGACGCCCCACTAGGTACGGCGTTTGAACTGTACCAACCCCTCTCCATCTCCTCCGCCATCGAGGACTCCCTGTACTCCACAGGCCAGCAACTCGAATACGGCGTGGAAATCGCAGCCATGGAGCAAGACGGACCTCACACCCCAGAGTCCCAGACAGGTAAACGGTCTGCAGATACACTCACCCCCTTAGCCCCCAGAAAACGCCCAGGATCCCTGTCTAAGACCCAGGAAATTCTGGCCAAGGCCATCGTCGCCTTTCACGGATGCTACGTCGACCTCGACGGGGCAGACGCCTCCACCCCCCAGTCGGTGGAAATCCAGACATCCACGTTCCTTGGCAAGATCACCGCCCTGGCACACGTGGTGCTCTCCGACCTCCAGCGGGAGAGGGATGCTCACCCCGCCAACCACATCGCCATGCTCAACGCGAGCATGACTTACCACCGCTTCCTGGAGGACCACAACTGTGACGCCCTCCCCTTCCCATTCACATGAGCTGCCCCAAGACCAGCACTAGCAACCCCCCCCCCCTCACGAGAGATGAAAGCAATGGCGGAAGCCGTCACAAAACTCACCTCAGACGTCGGGAACCTTGCCCGTCAAGTCTCCACGCTGGCCAACCGACCGGCCCCAAGGCCCCAACAGGCCCCACGGACCACAGCACCAGCAGGAGGAACCACCCAACCCACCCCCCAAGCCTCAGCACCACAAGCCCAGGCCCCCACATCCTACGCCCAGGCCGCAGCCCAACCAGCCGCACAACAACCCCCAAGGGGGGGCCCCTCAAACCCTGGCAGCTGACAAAAAGAAGAAGAAGGGCAACAGACAGCTTCCCCCCCCCCCAAAAATGTACGCTAAGGACCCCACCCTAGTCCTCAGCGCCGGCGACCTCAACCTCGTGACCACTGCCTGGAAGTCTGGAGCCTCCCTGACCCAAACCGCCCGTGAGTTCTTCTGCTCTCTTCCCACTGCTGACCAGGTCACGGTGCTGTCCTGCACTTTCAACGCAAAAGGACACATTGTGACCGTGTTCGCCCAGTGCCCCTCCTCAGCGTCCCCCTCCACGGAAGCGATCATTGATCGCCATGTGGAGGCGTTCGCCTGGTTCATGAGGGAAAAATGGTGCACCACCGGCACCACACTGCCGGACCGCCTTACCCTCACCGCCTCCCGTGTCCGACCAGAGCCTCCCTACGCATCTCCAGGGTGCCAACAAGGGACATTTTTGGCCCCACCGCCCGCCCCTTCTCTGCTTCAGCCCTCAAGGCGGAACTTGTTAAGTAATTGATGCAATTCCATCATTACGTACACGGAGAAAGGTTAGTGTCAGGAGATAGAAGACGAAAACC